>JAQJVL010000092.1:1885262-1997762 GCA_035578905.1 Stictocephala bisonia | reverse complement strand
TAAAAATTGTATTATGGGTTTTATAAACTAAACTTTATTTTTCACGCTGTACAAGAGTTGTGATTCGTTCGGGACGTCGGGGTGGGGAGGGTTACTACCTCGCCGAGGGTTACTCCTCGCGGGAACTCCGTGCCCCTTAATAATTGATTATTCTCTCAGAATATTCCATATTCTTAGAAAGGCGAAGAGTGTCTTACATTATTTATAGCCACCCAACTATACATCATATGCCTGATGATGTCGCACTGCGTTCGTTGTAGCAAGGTTTAGCTTGTCTTCAAAACCATTCAAGACCCACAAGGGATGTGGTTTTGGGATGTTGGGAGTGGTGAATTTGTTTCTGTTATTTTAAATTAAAGTGCCGGTATTTTTTGCTACCACGTTCATTCATATTGACATTTTTAATAAAGCGGTATTATTTTTCTACAACTGACAAAAATAATACTACATAATTATTTTATAATAGCTGAATGTACGGGGTTTCGGTGGCTGAGTGGTTAAAGCGCTCACCTCCGAAGTTTGAGGTCCTAGGTTCGATTCCCAGTGTAGGCGCTTGGAAATTTTGCCACATAAGTATACCCCCGGGAAGCTACTACTTGTAGCGACTACTGGTTGCGAAAGCCGGAATAATAGCGAATGGAGCTGACCACGTCACCCGGCCATAAAAAAACCGTCCAGCATGTCCAGACTCACAAAGGGTAGTTGTGGACAGTATTTATTTATTAAAATGCTTTTGCAGCTCATGGATGTACGAGTTAGTGTTATTTAATATTTATCATGCAATAATATGTATGCATTTCGTAACTTTCATGCACAAAATGTAAGTGAGACAATATCTTTTACGTGTTCATCACAATTCATGGTTCCTTGTTTTAAAAACAGATTTGTGGAAAACAATATAGTAGAGAATGTTTTCTATAAAACTGTCAAATTATGAATTCATAACCAATAAGTTTAATTATTTAAAATGTTTTTGCTTTTTTTATTATTATTATAGCCTATCACCAATTTAAAGTACATTAGCATACTTAAAACTGTACGCTTTATGATAATAATTGTACTAAATAAATAACAATTGGTAAATCAAATTATTAAATAATTTTGAATATTACGTAAGAATAAACAAAATAAAGTTCTTTTAAAATACATATTTTTCTCATATAATTAAAGGTTAGCTTCTACACAAAAAAAACGATTGTAAGTGAAACACTACTACAATAATAATTATTTTGAAAGAGCTTCAAATTATTAAATTTGCCAGATAACTGGAGTAGAAAACTAACAGAATCCATTTAATAGGTTTTCATGTATGACTATGTTCTACAGAAGTCATCAAACCGGTATATAAGTAAATTTACTATAATAAATTTTATGAATACGTAAAAAAACTGTTTACATGGTAAAATGTGTAATACAAACTCTTTACTTTTTGGTCTATGATTATGAAGATCTTCTAAAAATGCATCAACATTGGTTTTTCAGAAAATCCCATTGATCCAGGCAACTGTATTACTTTAAGAGTGTGCCTATTCATCCAGTAATTAGAGTGAGATTATATTACTCGAAATGTTTTAATGTATATAATTATGTTGATTAAGTATTACTCCAATATTATATTGAATTTAAAAATAATTATATCTTAGCACCGTTGAATCTGTAGAAATGACAAAGGTCTAACAAGTATAAAGATTTAACCTGACAGTAAGGCAATGAAACCAAAATAAGTAGTAAAACAATTTTTTTTTAGTATAGTTTAGTAAATGCAGTTTAATATATTGTTTTGTCTAACTGTTCTATGATGATATCCAGACAATCGATGTATTATAATTTATAATGTTAAACTACCCTACTACCTCCTTTAACAGGTAGGAAAAATATGTGCCTAGGTACTGCATGAGTAAACACTCTTGCCTGGATCAATTGGGTTTTATAACAAACCCATGAATTTGTGAAAGATCTAAAGGCTGTCATAATTATAGACCATAAAAGTAAATAATTTTGATCTAAATTTGGCTAAGCATGCTTTACCAAATGAACAGTTTTTTTACGTATCAAGTGATTTTTATTATTTTTAGTTACCAGCAAATAATAAATGTGATGTGTGGAACAAATTGGCTTGGAGAAAGGGAAAAGATCTCTCTCAGGAGGTTTCCGTTTTGTTAAAGTGGACCTACGTTTAGCTTGTTGAAGTGGACCTACGTTTAGCTTGTTAAAGTGGACCTACGTTTAGCTTGTTAAAGTGGACCTACGTTTAGCTTGTTGAAGTGGACCTACGTTTAGCTTGTTAAAGTGGACCTACGTTTAGCTTGTTAAAGTACTCTCCAGCTCAAGGAGAGTCTACCATGCAAACCGTCTACTTATCGTTCAGTACTTCACTTTAAATATTAAATAATACTAGTAAATTACCACCGAAGTCATAAAAAGTAAAATGAAATATAGTAAATTGATTATCATCAAATTATATATACAGGGTGTCCCAGAAGTAAAGTGCCAAGCTACGGAAAATGGTTTTAAAAGTCAAAATAAAGTGAAAATCATGAATAATAATTTTTCCGAAAACACTTTTTTGCCAGATATCCACCTTTTTGTTTTTTTCACAAAAGAATTTTTATCTCCGATAATTATGCATGGTAAGATAATAGAGACACAGTCTAGAAAAAAATCAACTTAATACAATATGAAATTTCAAAATCGCTGTCATTTGTATGTTTTGTCGTTATATTTTTAAATGTTAATGCCCACAATTTTGAAGTTTTAAATTGGACCTAGCTGATATTTTTCTAGAATATGTCTCTATCATCTTAACATGCGTAGCGAGTTTCATAAAAATGGCTAAGCCAACTCGGAGATAAAAATTCTTTTGTGAAAACACAAAATGGGGGATATCTGGTAAACAAAGCGTTTTTGGAAAAGATATTATCCTTGATTTTCTCTTTATTTTGACCTATATAACCATTTCCCAAAGTTTATCACTCCACTTTGGGACAACCTGTATATATTTATTATTAGTATAGTAGAGTCAATAGAAGAAAAACATTATAATAACTAAAAAAAGATGTTTCTATTCAAATAATTTATATTGATGCAAGTATTACAATATATGTACTAATTTATATAATAATTACGAGTTTTTACATAACAGGTCTCTACATAACGTATGCTTCATATGTAGATGGGCAAGGCTTCAAATCCCGGGAGATCCACTTAAATTTGCCATAGGGGTTTGTACCGTTGTCCCTCAACAACTTTTGAATAGCACGTTCTAAATGCCGCTGGCGTAGAAAATAACAAAATATTTTAAATAAATAATAATAATAATTAAGATATGTTTCTCTATGAGCAACTTTAAATGACAGTTTTAAGATTAAAAATATATAATGAATAAGATCACGTTGTTAGTATGTAAAATAAACATGTATAATGAATGCAATGGACTAAGTTATTTAAACGTAAATTGACGGTGACGGCCTTAAACCTCTTCTAGAACTTCTGGATGAATTTCAGTCTTTAAATTTGTGAGAAAGAGTTATTTATATATATATATAGTTTTTTAATTAGCATAATACGTGTTGGTACATATACAGTACAAGTAAACGTCACACAACACAAATTTATTACAATATAAGCACAAAATGCACAAATATATTACAATACAAGCACAAAATGCACAAATATTATGGTGATCGATTTCGGTGAACCACGCTCACCTTCCTCAGACCAGAGGGATTCACAAAAAAAATGATTGTGCTTGTATTGTAATATATTTGTGCATTTTGTGCTTATATTGTAATAAATTTGTGTTGTGAGACGTTTACTTGTACTGTATATATATGTGTGTGTGTGTGTGTGTGTGTGTGTGTGTGTGTGTGTGTGTGTGTGTGTGTGTGTGTGTGTGTGTGTGTGTGTGTGTGTGTGTGTGTGTGTGTGTGTGTGTGTGTGTGTGTGTGTGTGTGTGTGTGTGTGTGTGTGTGTGTGTGTGTGTGTGTGTGTGTGTGTGTGTGTGTGTGTGTGTGTGTGTGTGTGTGTGTGTGTGTGTGTGTGTGTGTGTGTGTGTGTGTGTGTGTGTGTGTGTGTGTGTGTGTGTGTGTGTGTGTGTGTGTGTGTGTGTGTGTGTGTGTGTGTGTGTGTGTGTGTGTGTGTGTGTGTGTGTGTGTGTGTGTGTGTGTGTGTGTGTGTGTGTGTGTGTGTGTGTGTGTGTGTGTGTGTGTGTGTGTGTGTGTGTGTGTGTGTGTGTGTGTGTGTGTGTGTGTGTGTGTGTGTGTGTGTGTGTGTGTGTGTGTGTGTGTGTGTGTGTGTGTGTGTGTGTGTGTGTGTGTGTGTGTGTGTGTGTGTGTGTGTGTGTGTGTGTGTGTGTGTGTGTGTGTGTGTGTGTGTGTGTGTGTGTGTGTGTGTGTGTGTGTGTGTGTGTGTGTGTGTGTGTGTGTGTGTGTGTGTGTGTGTGTGTGTGTGTGTGTGTGTGTGTGTGTGTGTGTCGACGCACATAAGTATTTCTATCATACTGTGTAGCGAACTATTTTATACTATTCACCTAATAACTCCATTTTAATATCATCTTTTTAGTTTAGACCTGTTATTTTTATATACAATACGAATGGCCTCTGAATATAAAAATATAATTTTTGCACTATTTCGGTCACTTACTTTGTTAGTGCATATTTAAGAGGAATTATGTGTCCCAGGTGTGATAAGGACCTTTTAAGGCCATCTTTATGTCCTTCTTAATGTCTTCCAGGATCACATCCCTTAAATCATCGTGGACAGAGCAAGTAACACATTTATTTTTCTCGAGTAATTTATTGGTAAATATCTTGTAACAGATGTATTCTTTCCTTTGTCATTTAAACGACATGAATAAAATGTCAGATAATTAATGATTGTTTTAAAATAGCTGAAATATAGTCATATGTTATATGTAATGAAAATGGGGGGGGGCATAATGAATAAACTTACCCTTCCCACTGTCATTGACGGTTTCAATCACGATTTGATCCCTCAAATGCACTTCCAATGTTTGGGATGAGCTGTTCAACTCTCGGGCAAACATTGGCTATGGTTATACATATATTTTATAGCTATTAGCAATTAATTGAAAACTGCTGGAAAATTATAGCAAAACTATTTATGTGTTTTCTGTAATATAATGAATGGGTCGAATATATTCTTATTATTTTCATTGATCACTTGATAGATCTACAATTACTTAGCAATCAATATGAAAATATTCAAGAGTAGTGACTTACAGGATCGATCATGCCTAACAAAGAAGTAAATGTTTTATAGTTGAAAAATATTAATTACTTATAGTGCAAAGATTCTTAATCGCTCTATTTATTTGACGTATAGACTTTTGTCTAAATCTTGCTATAAAAACGTTAAAATAGTCTTTAAAATATTATCGGTCTTGCTGAGAACATTTTAACTTACCTTTGGACTAATTTTTCATATTATTATTTCTTAGCAAGAAAATTTTAAACCTTTCTTTCTAGCATCTACACTTCTCTCTCTTTTCAATTTACTCTCACTTTTCAAACTGTTGAGTTTATACTTTAAATTCTTCTTGTCACTTATCACTTTTGACAAGTTTTTATCTGTTTAGAAGAGTAAAAGGAATCACTCACACATGTTGTAATATTTGTAAATTATTGTATCAATCATATATTAACACATGACAAGATCATCCGTTTACGAAGATCACAGAATGTCGCCAGCTTACGTAGGTCACAGAATGTCATCAGCTTACGTAGGTCACAGAATGTCATCAGCTTACGTATGTCACAGAATGTCATCTGCTTGCGTAGGTCACAGAATGCCATC
This sequence comes from Stictocephala bisonia, assembly GCA_035578905.1. Lineage (NCBI taxonomy): Eukaryota > Metazoa > Arthropoda > Insecta > Hemiptera > Membracidae > Stictocephala > Stictocephala bisonia. The sequence goes on along the minus strand of JAQJVL010000092.1, from coordinate 1,991,948 downwards.
AGCTTACGTAGGTCACAGATTGTCATCAGCTTGCGTAGGCCACAGAATGGCAGCAGCTTACATAGGTCATCAGAATGGCAGCAGCTTACGTAGGTCACAGAATGTCATCAGCTTAAGTAGGTCACAAAATGTCAGCAGCTTACGTAGGTCACAGAATGTCATCAGCTTACGTAGGTCACAGAATGTCAACATCTTACGTAGGTCACGGAATGTCATCAGCTTACGTAGGTCACAGAATGTCATCATCTTACGTATGTCACAGAATGTCATCAGCTTACGTAGGTCAAATAATGTCGTCAGCTTACGTAGGTCACAGATTGTCATCAGCTTACGTAGGTCACAGAATGTCATCAGCTTACGTAGGTCACAAAATGTCATCAGCTTACGTAGGTCACAGAATGTCATCAGCTTACGTAGGTCACAGAATGTCATCAGCTTACGTAGGTCACAAAATGTCATCAGCTTATGTAGGTCACAGAATGGCAGCAGCTTACGTAGGTCCACAGAATGGCTTCAGCCTACGTAGGTCGCAGAATGTCATCAGCTTAAGTAGGTCACAAAATGTCATCAGCTTACGTAGGTCACAGAATGTCATCAGCTTACGTAGGTCACAGAATGTCATCAGCTTACGTAGGTCAGAATGTCATCAGCTTACGTAGGTCACAGATTGTCATCAGCTTACGTAGATCACAGAATGGCTTCAGCTTACGTAGGTCCACAGAATGGCTTCAGCTTACGTAGGTCACAGAATGTCATCAGCTTACGTAGGTCACAGATTGTCATCAGCTTACGTAGGTCAGAATGTCATCAGCTTACGTAGGTCACAGATTGTCATCAGCTTACGTAGATCACAGAATGGCAGCAGCTTACGTAGGTCCACAGAATGGCTTCAGCTTACGTAGGTCACAGAATGTCATCAGCTTACGTAGGTCACAGATTGTCATCAGCTTACGTAGATCACAGAATGGCAGCAGCTTACGTAGGTCCACAGAATGGCAGCAACTTAAGTAGGTCACAGAATGACATCAGCTTACGTAGGTCACAAAATGTCATCAGCTTATGTAGGTCACAGAATGGCAGCAGCTTACGTAGGTCCACAGAATGGCTTCAGCCTACGTAGGTCACAGAATGTCATCAGCTTAAGTAGGTCACAAAATGTCATCAGCTTACGTAGGTCACAGAATGTCATCAGCTTACGTAGGTCACAGAATGTCATCAGCTTACGTAGGTGAGAATGTCATCAGCTTACGTAGGTCACAGATTGTCATCAGCTTACGTAGATCACAGAATGGCTTCAGCTTACGTAGGTCCACAGAATGGCTTCAGCTTACGTAGGTCACAGAATGTCATCAGCTTACGTAGGTCACAGATTGTCATCAGCTTACGTAGATCACAGAATGGCAGCAGCTTACGTAGGTCCACAGAATGGCAGCAACTTAAGTAGGTCACAGAATGACATCAGCTTACGTAGGTCACAAAATGTCATCAGCTTACGTAGATCACAGAATGGCAGCAGCTTACGTAGGTCCACAGAATGGCTTCAGCTTACGTAGGTCACAGAATGTCATCAGCTTACATAGGTCACAGAATGACATCAGCTTACGTAGGTCACAAAATGTAATCAGCTTACGTAGGTCACAGAATGTCATACATTTACAGTTCTTGTATTGATTAACAGCAGATATTCATGTTATTCAAAGCCTGTAGTTAATATTTAGATTAACCAGTATTATTCAGATGAAAAAATTATCTTTCATCTTTTCATACGCATAAAATTAATTAATATAAATTAATAAATGTGCCTTCAAGACGAATTTAGTGCAAAAAATGAAATTGTAATATGTTAAATGAATATTTCCTCCTGTTTATTAATCAAATTTTTCCTTTCAATAAATCACTAAAACTTACATATTTTCTGGTTTATTATTTATACAAATTTTGCGTAAAAATCAAAACTGAAATAAGCTTTTTCAAATGTTGACTAGTAAGTGTAATTTATTTATTCAAAGTGCATTATAATTATCAACAACAGTTCAAGTATGAAAAATATATTAACAATAATATAAATTGTGTAAAATTTCATAAAGTAGTGTATAATGTTCAAACAATATTAATAACGAATACAACAACTTCATAAAATATACAATATAATTAAAATCGTATGAAGTGAATAATAATATAATCTACTTATGGGATAAGTTACTACCTTAGTTTTATCTTATAGCACTCATAAATACTATTTTGTGTCCATCGACACCAAAGCAATATTTCATTAGGACCCTCTTTACAAAAGATTGGAGAAGATTAAGGGCGTTCGTCCGGGCGCCCAATTTAGCTCTTTAAGGAATTTAGTTCTAGATTTTATCGCAACTGCTGCTAAGAGTAGTAAAGATTCTGACTCACTAACGAACAAGCAATGTATTACCCTCCCCTCTCCCTCCACTTGTCCCACCCCGCAAATTTGACAGGACATAACTCCCTCATTTAAAGTAAAATCTACCAATAATTTTATATATATTATTGCTTTTTTATCCCAAGATTAATTGTTGTACGAATTTCATCTCAAAGTTTTAACAAATATCATTTATAGAAAAATAATTGATATCTTTAAAAAACGTATTTTTTATATTTACTATTTACTAGACCTTTGTCCACTATATTCTCAAAATATAGTGGACCGCGGCTACCCAGCCACCCCCCGCCGTACACGCACGGTGATATTGACCAACCCGCCTTCCCCCATACGCACGGTGATATTGACCCACCCGCCCTCCTCTACACGCACGGTGATATTGATCCACCCGCCCGAGGGTGGGTATATGTAATATATGTTTCAAAAGATATATCACACGGTTTTTCAAGAGTTATGTACCAAAAAGGTCAAATTAGCCACTTTGGGCAGCCTATCTCCATAAAGAATTCTTTTAGAATTGTTTCCCATGACTATTAACAATTTCATTTTAAAAGTTTCAAAAATAATTTTTGATCGAACACCATTTGTCTCAACGTAACCTAAACCTGTTTTCAATCCAACCGATTTATTTTTTAATCAATTCAATATAATCCCAGTGTTTGAACTGTAATTAAATATACTTAAATGTTGAATTATAATTATCTTGAACGTTATAATCTCGCAAGTGACATTCAAGTTATTATCAGTACTTGCAGTGTTAAGTAAATCAGAGTGATGTAAAACAAGAGGTTTAGGTGGAACGCTAAACAGAATGGTGCCGGTGTAAACCGGAAATTACTGTTGATAGCCACTTTGATGCAAGCAAAGGCAATTGCATTGTCGGTCCTGAGTGAAATATCTTTCCCACTAAAGGGCTTCTCAACCTAAGTTAAGGCAGCCAAGAGTCTAATGACCTGACTGTCGTAACTTCCTCTGTCGTAAGCAAATTATTGAAGGCTGCATGCACGTGTTAGTTAAAATTGGAACTTTTTTATTTGAAAATTTAGTTAGAGATTATTATGATCAATGGAATTTAATCGATTTTTTATCCGTTTCAGTTTTTGTCCCAAATTAATCTGACAATATTAAGAGTTTCTGTAAACAACATGACACAAAATAAATACTGTTGGACATATGAAGTGAAATATATCAATTAAAAACTCTTAATATTGTCAGATTAATTTGGGACAAAAACTGAAAAGTATTAAAAAATCTATGAAACTACATTTATTACAATAATTTTTAATTAAATTTTCGAATACTAAAAGTTCAAATTTTAACTAGTATGTGCATGCATCCTTGGCTCATTTGTTTACGACAAAGGGAGGGACGACGGTCAGGTCATTAGGCCCTAATAGGCTGCCTCAACTTAGGTTGACTAGCACTTTAAAGGCACTCGTCACGTCGAGATCTACGTACTTGAATGAACTTTCTGAGCCCCATTTCCACTTAATAATTTAAACAGTTAATTGGCATGACTCAAAAAAATGGAGGGGTAAAATTACCGGTAAAAGTTAGGTTAGGTTAACTGATTATATTTCATGTATATGGCACTTAAGCTTTATATAATTACAAACCAATTCATAATTTATAAGGATAATTTTACACTTTTTCTAAAAATAATAATGAGTGAATATCTTTGTTCTTTGAAAAAAATGTACATAGAGTTTATAAAAAATTTAATTTCCGTTTAATTCTTATAAACCAAACGATGTTTCAGAACACAATAATTTAGATCGTCTAACTACATCGTTTATATATCGTATTACGACGCCCGGCCGCGTATTTGATACGACAAACTGTAAACCTAATAATTGCCTACGGTAAAATCCTAACGTCACAAAATTGTTAGTCGCATTAAAAATACTGGGTGTGTCCGAAAATGATTGTCATAGGTTCAAATTTTGAAAATTACAGATGGAAACGTAGGACACGTGGCTTCATTTAAAGGTCTTTGAATGAACGGTACGCGTTCGTTATTTCAATTCACCCGTTTGCTTTATTTTAGGATGATACGTTTTGCACACGTAAATAAATTTCAAAATACACTATAATTATATTATAATTGTCCTGAGTTACTTTTCCCTGTGTTGTGCCCTATAACATCTTTTTTTTTTTTTTTTTTTTTAGGGTACGTTAATGTATTATGGAGTAACCAGAAATTAAAAATGTAAGTGAGTAGTTGTGATGTAGACCAATCTACGAGCTATACAACTTAAAAGGGGCTTTGCGGTGTAATGAACAACGTTTTGAGGACTCATACCTATTGGTGATGAGGGGCTCAATTTTGAGGTTGAATTCATAAAAAATGTGTTGAGTGTTTGAGAATAGGCGTATTAAAAAATTTTATTTAAATTCTAACTTCCCAATTCATATTATAGGTGTATTATACACTAAAGTCCTGATAGTTCACCTAACACCACTTAAGGGAAGTGTATCAATGACTCAAAAGTGTCTTACATTCTATGATCCAGCTTTTACAAAGAAAGGAGGTTATTCATTTCTAAGACTGCGATCGTAGAGATATGGGCGAATATGAATGGTGAATGAGTGTGATGAGTGAAGATGAACGAATTTAGTGATTGTTACTATCTGAGTTCCACTTAGCTCTCAGAAAGGACTATTTATTAATAGCCAGGGCTACTATGGGACTTACAGATTTACTTGGAATCCGATCCACGTAGTGTTGGTTTGATTTTCAGCTAACTGACAAGTCTGACATTCAGTTCTCTTCCCTACACAACATCTGAACCTTAACTACCCTCCAATATGGACACCCCAGACTTCTCTAGTAGTGTCCACGTCTTAATGCATTTATTTCTCACACTATATGTTACTGATTGCGGCGTACAACTTCCTCGAAAACGTCCAGATTAGAAACGCTACTCAGCATTCACTTACGTGGCAAATTTCAGGCCAAGTTAGAGATCATAAAATCGCAATTTTAACTTGATCTGTAAGAATATGTGAACCAGTTAAATTTAGTTATGAAAGCACTATTCCAATATATGATCACTAATACTAATTTATGCTATGTAATTAGATTATAGCACGCAATTATTGATATTGTGTTAACTATATTGACACAGGTTGACCTGCTACATTATTATTAGAACTGAGTCGTCCTCAATATTGGCATTTGTAACAATGTTAATTAAGTTATAATCAGTTTTATTTAAATATGAACCATAAACTTATTACATAAAATTACGTTGTTACGAAATATTGTTTTATTTTTCATATTAAACATTTATATTACAATAAATGTTGTTATTTTAAAGTGATTGGTGAATTTTTAAGCTGGTAAAAGGTTACTTTTGATTATAAACTTACATAAGTTCGCGTCCTTACGTACTATACTGTTTATAAATATAACCTACAAAATATAAACAAAAATAAATTACCGAAACATAAAGTATTTTTTATTTAAATTTCTTTTAAATGAGCAGCATTGTCCGTGTGCTATTCTCTAGGCTAAAGGTGTCTTTTTTTTTCTAGTTTTTTTTTTTTTTTTTTTTTTTTTTTTACACTGAATCTAAAATAATGTGCCAATCTATGTAAAACCCTCAAATTAATCAACCTACATATTTCAGAAGATGCAAATCCGACAGCAAAATATTCTCGAGACGACTTAATCCAACTGCAGTTCTATATTTTGCCACATAAAAATACCTAATACTGTCATAAATATGCTACCTAATAACAAAAATATTCTCTGAAGTATATTAAATGGAACTCCAGTGCTAAATTTTGCCAGGTGTACAGAAACATTTAAATCACATTAACTAAGAATAACCACTAGAATAGCTACTAAAACGCCCTGAGTGTTTGACAACCTTCTACCTAGCAACGAGCAATCCAAATAGTCTTAAGACATCTCTTGGTGGTAGTAAAATCCACAATTGGTAGCTTATCCTATCAATTCACTTGATCTAGAGAGTGGGCAAACATACTCAAGTGCAAATTCAAAAATCAACCCCACGAGTTATAAGTTAGGATGGTAACGATATATAGATATATCGGAAATATCGATAAATAAGTTTCGAAATATCTGAAATATTGATATATCGTTTCGATATATCGGAAATATCGATATATCGTTTCGATATATCGGAAATATCGATATATCATTTCGATATATTGGAAATATCGATAAATACGTTTAGATATATCGTTATATTACTATCGATATTTTGGTCCGATATATCATATCACTAAATACTGACGTTATTCTCTCTACTCAAAATTATCACGATTAAAAAGAAATACACATTGAAAATGCCTTTTATGTGTACAAAAAAATGCATTGAGATAATAAAGTAACTTTATTAAATTTTTTACGTGAAGTTAACTAACTAAAATGTAGTTTATTGTAGCCCAGTGGGTGGAACGGGTAAATGAAGTTGTGTGTGAGTTGGCAACGCTGACTCTAAGATACCTAACCAGCCACCAAACAAGCCATTATTACATTATTCTTTTAAAATTAACATAATAACATAAACTATTACATTATTCTTATTTTGATTTTTTTTTCATTCAATCCCACAGACCACGACTTGTTTCGTGTAGATAAATGTATACTATTTGATTTTTACATTCAGTTGGCTATTCTAAATAGTGAGTTTATTTTTGGTCATGACATAAGAGTTATTAGTAGTGCATAATTTTAAACAGATAAATCATTTACAATTCGATATATCGGTTACCCGTTTCGCCCATACTTTGTAAATAATGTACATAGCACCGTGACGTGGTTGTCACCGGAAAATATAGATTCTAGCCGGACACCGGCCGCTTAAGCCTAAGCTCTAAGATCGAAATCATACATTATTTTTGAATTGTTAACATTCTAACAAACTAAATATTTTCTCTAAGGAACGTTATTACGTCAAACGAGAACCTATAGGTTGCTTTAAATGTCTTATTCTCATTAGTCATGTACAGTACTATCACATAAATATTGTCATCAACATCACTAGAGTAAGGCAGAGGGAAACAGCAGCCTGTTGTACGGTGAGAAATGATGTTGCAAATTCAAATAAACCCAAAAGGGAATTGTCTGATGTCTTACAAAGGGAATCGTCCAACCGACACGCCCTTTGAATGGAGGTTTTAAACTGATTACTAGACGTGGGTCAAAGTAACTGGAACTGTCTCGTTGGTACTGTTTCACGCTCGTAACCGCGACAGTTCCACTACAACATTTGGAACTCCCAGTTCCAACTTCCAACTCCACAGAGCCAGTGATACAGTACCGGCAACGTCAACAGTACCCATTCTCACGGACTATGCAGTTCTTAGAAATGAAACAAGTCTGGACCTGTACTTCTGTAGACTCTTTAAATAATTTAATATCCAAAACCAAACAGTTGCTTGTGTGCTATCACTAATCGTAGTATTCGGCCTTTATAGTATTATTGTTATCTTATATTAGTACTAATTTATTATACCCATCACTAAGTACTCTGGCTAAACAATACCTATGTTTCATTGCCACGTCTATTCCATTGTGAATGTATTTTTTCGAAAACAGGTTCAATTATAAATGAAAGACGAACTCAGTTAAAAACTACAAAAGTTAGGGAACTCGTCTATTTAAATGTGAACTATAATTATGTCAAAAAGTGGGCTATATTTAATATTTTGTTCATATATAGTCCTAAAAATGGTAGCTGCATATCTTGTAAAATAAATCATACTATCCTTTTTTTATTTTTTTTATTTTATTAGTCCTGAGATAATCTCTTTTCAAATATGCATTATCGTAAGCATTTAATCGATATATCCTTAAAAATGAACATTATAGATGAATATTTATATTTATGTTGTATTAAAATCAAACATGTGTTTAACAGAGTAAATGTTTATCTTATAAGTACCAAGCGGGAACTGAAATTATGATTAGGCCTGAAACTCCACACCCACTGTGGTACTGTAGAACTGTTACCATCAAAGCTAAAAGTACCACAGAGCGTGTCTCATGAGTCGTGGAACTGGAATTGTCTCGCGGTACTGTCTCGCGGCCGGCACCGTCTCAATTGCAGCTGGTTTCCGCATTGGTACTGTTTGGCACACCTCTACTGATTACCGTCCCTTATCTGTCGCCCACAATCAATACGACATTTGCAATATAATTAGTAGATGCGATAAATCGTTTCTCTATCAATCGAAGGCAGCTGTGGAAGTTTTAGAAATACGTTTACAATAAATCTTATTATATCTCTAAAATAATAGCTGCGTCCAGGTAAACAGAAATAATAATCCCTGCTCGTAACTACAGCACAGATATCTCCCATCATTAGTGTAGTATGTCTCATTAAAAGTCGAGTCTTCCAACAACTAATCTAGATCAATGTCATGGATGGTAGGATGATTTGAAGAGGCAAAATGAAAGCTTTCAGAGTACCTCCAGTTTGGTGTGTTTTAAATGGCTGTTATTAATTTACAATTATGTTACTCAAACACTTTTTTGTTAGTTTTAAGTTCATGTAGAAAAAGTGCGGTGTAATAATAACTAAAATTTGTATAACAAAAAAAGTTAAAATAATTTGTAAAAATAGTATATTAAAATTATATAATATGTAACTAATTACTTAATTATTTATGATGATAATTTTATTGAAATTATAGCTAACGGGGAAGTTTTATTTTCACTTTGACAATAAGTTGTTCTTAAGTGAATAATTAATAAATTATGAAATTAGTGGTGCTTTAACCATATATTTGTGGTCAATTTACTTTCAAAATTGTACTTAAACCTAATGAACGTTAGGTGCTGTTCAACTATAGCTATCATAACTTTTTTTTTTTTTCTTTTTTTTTTTTAGAGGACGCTATGAGATTATTTTTACAATTATTTACCAACACGATTTATAAAAATGGCTCCATATATTTTCTGGAATTCTGTTCTAAAACTAATATGATAATACATTATATGCAGAGTAAATAAGAATTTTAAAAACTGGTTCCAAAGAATTGGCACTAACTTTACCCCATATTAAACACTAAAAAAATCAAAACTTTGAAAACTACCAGTTTGATTCCCAACTCTGTTTATTTGCCATAACTCAAAAACTAGTCATGTTTGAGACAAGCGGTTTTTACTAAAATATTATTAATTGTAATTCACATCTTTCCTGCAAATTTAATCAAAATCTTTATAACCGTTTTTGAGAAAACGCCATTTTTGTATGTTTTTGCCCATAAAAATAAAAATTTCAAAAAAGTGAAAAAACGGTCTGGAGATACAGGCCAAATACACATACATGCCAAATTTAATAAAAATTGATCCATCCGTTTGGTCTCCAACGAAGTTCACATACACACAGACAGACACACATACCAACATACAACAAAAAGTTTATTCCAAATAAAAACACTTTTTTGTGTTTTGGAGTCCCTATACTAACTTATACTAACTTGTAAACATATTTTCTCTTGAACGATCATAATAGTTTCTCTATGCTAACGCATATGGGAGAAAGTAAAATCAGTTCATACGATAACTTTGATATAGCTTCTGTTAATTCTAAGTTAATTCTTTAAACTTTCAATCGTCATTTACGATTATCCGAGAAACAGATATGTAAGTTTGGCAAGTATGGTTCATCCGAGTATCTTTAGTCCATACTCTAGTAATGACGTTCCCTAATTATCATTATTTCTAAATAATTATTTCACTTGACGTAAATTGAAGACTAAATTCGAAACTATCTCTCAGTATTGTAAAGTAAACATGTTTTATTATCCTCTTTGTATAGTGCAAAGTTAAATAAAATAGAGTTCTATATGTCTTGGCTGAAATTTACTCCAGTGTCTCAATCTATCTAAGACAGTTCCTGGAATTTCCTAATGCTTCCGATGCTTTGAATTGAAGTTGAGGAATCGCTTGTGTTAAATGGAATACGACACAATTAACCACTAAAATTAGACAACGTAAGTACGAACCCAGATGGTTTCGACTGAACAATACGTGTCACAATGAATGAGCAACAAAAGTAAGGTTATCTTTCTTACCTTCTGTTTCTCTTCTTGGTGAGCAGTGATATTAAAACCAGTCATAATTGTAGAAACCAGTCCTTTTTAAATTTGTGAAAAATAAATGGTACAAACAAAACTTTTAGACACAGATTTAATAAATAGTACCTGTCACAAATTTTCTCCCTTTCCCTTTGTTATGTCATACTGTTTAAGAAATGTACAAAGCTTCTTGAATAAATAATATTGAAATAATTAACCACGGTCGGGTTGTTTGATACAATGCCACCCGAACCCAACAAGCTCTCGGGGTAGTTCTTTATATCACGACAGGTCAAACCATTTGCGTGTCTTCGTTTTTTCATACCAAAAGTATACTATAGTTTATTTGTAAAAACGGAACCGGTAATCAAACGCTCAACCAACGCTAAAAATCTCACCAGTAAACTGTATAATATGAATATTTTGTTGAATTGAATTAAAACTAAATGTAAAAACACGCCCAGATAAAAATAAATGGTTTCAAAGAATTGGCACAAATGCCATATTAAACACTAAAAAGTCAACATCATGCAAATTACCAGTTTGATTCTCAACTATGTATTTTTCCATGACTAAAAACTAGTCAAGTTAGAGACATGTGGTTTTTATTAAAATATATTAAATTGCACTTTACACCTTTCTTAAAAATTCATTCAAAATCGATAGAGCCATTTTGAGAGAATTCCATGGAGATATTATTAGTATGGATATATTGGCGAAATACACCTACAACAAAATTTCATAAAAATCTGTCCATCCCTTTGGTCTCCAACGAAGTGCGCGGTCACACATACGGACAGACACCAATTATTATTATTTTTTTTTTTACCACTTTTTGGGTTCAGGGGCCTAAAATGGATTTTTAAACCAACTTGTAAAACAATTTTTTACGATCACAATACTTTCTCTAAGCTAACGCATATGGGAGAAAGTAAAAAGAAGCTTAGCCATCGTTACTATTAATATTATTGTTGTTTATTAATACACCAATTAGTATATTAGAACAGATGTTGGTTGACTATTGATAATCATTAACTATTTAATTGATGGGTTATTTTTTATTTGTGTATATTAACAAGGATGTCACCTAGAGCAAAACTGAGCTTGTAAGTGTTGGGGATATAAATTGTCATATCAAATTAATAAGGCTTTAAGTAATAATTTGTAATACTTTAGTTTCTCTTAATTGTATTTCTCATTTGGGAGTTCACTATTCAAATGTCAAAAAATTATTCAATGTTTTCCTATTAGCACTAGATGATTGATTTATTTTAGATCAATTCAGAGTGTTTTTTATGGAATAGATATTTATTATCTGGCTCCGGAATATATAATGTCGCCTCTTAAGAATATTCTTAAAATAATTCTGAAAGTATTATTTAGTGAAACCCCATTTTAACTATTAGGAATGAGCTATAACTTAGCTAGGGACACTGATCTATGCAGACATTATTTTAAACCTGAGCGAAGAATTATTCCTAATGTAGAATACAATCTGAGGTAAAGGCAGTTTGTAGTTCAGAGGCATTCGAATAACTATGGAAAATGTACAATACAATATAAAATACCACGTTTACTTAATTCTTTACCTATAGATTTACAATCACTATAAACTAAAACCAATTAAAAATACATTTTTTAGAAAAGTTGTATTTTCAGATTACTTTCCTTATAAGGGATAATCCAACAAAAACCCAATAATCACTAGAGACAAGTTGTACACTTTTATCACTGTCTCGCTGGTTAAATATTAAAAATCCATTTTTTATCTTTTATTAATTAAAATAATATTTTTTTATATTTAAAATAACTATTTTTGTAAATTAGGTTATATTTAACAAAAAAACGCAACTACAGTATCTGTATATACATTATTTCCTCAACTGTCATTTTAAAAAATAAATAAATAAATAACTAGCCCCTACCAGCCGGGTAGTAACAAAGCTTACCGTTATCAAACTTTGCTCAACATTTGCTAATCTTACCCGGAATGTCTCTTAAAGATTTATACGATAGCTTGCCTGTTTCTACTAATTCATAATATGATTTATAGCTATTTGTTTATTTTTATATTTATAATATTGTTGTTTTGTTAGTCTTATGATACAATTTGGTTTGTTATATATAGCCCAACAATTATGCTATTTAATGTTTTTTGTGTGTTCTAATTCTCTTTTATTTTATTGTTTCAGTAGACCTAAATGTACAAAAATAACTGTCAAGTATTTTTTTTCTTTGTTATTATATAGGTAGATCGTTAATTTATATCTGATACTTATCTTATTTTATATGTTGATATTTTGAAATGTATGTTCTTTTTCTTTTTTTCTCAATTATTTATTTATTTTTTTAAATTATTAGTAGCAAGAAAATTACTGGTAAAACAAACATCATAAAAATTAAAAATTTATAAATTTTATATGTATTTGTAACCATACAATATTTCATTGTTAGTTGTTAAGCTTTCCTTTTTTTCATATATTATTATTTCTAGAAATGTAGTAAATATAATTAGTATATCTCTCAATTATCTTTAAGCTAGATTGTAATATTGTAAATGCAAATATATGAATAAAGTAATTTAAAAAAATAAAAGAAATTTTAGGGCTCCACCCAACTTAAAAAATTCACAATTAGGTGTAAACTACCTATGTTTATATCAGACAAGTTTTCAAAACCGACCCCTCCGCCCTCTCATAAAAAGTGTCATTTTGGTGCAAGTAACAGAGTTGAAAATAGTTTCCTTAAATTTTTTGAGGGCGATAAATATTATTTATTTAGTCGGTACAAGTTGTGTGAAACGCCCTGTTAGCTAACTATATAGACATAATCACTAAAAAGTAGAATTTCTTCTCAAGTTTACTTTTAATATAAAATTTATAAAATACTATATTAATTGTATTATTTCATTACCATTATCACTTTTAATAGAAAATAATCACTAAAATTCAAAATGTTTTCCTTTAAAATTTGCTTAAAACTAATTTACAAGTAAGTTTAAAATCCTCAAAAGTGGTGAGATAGCGCTGTGAGCGCTCGTGGACAAAAACTGGCCCCAAAAGCATTTTCTTATCTCGCTAACAACGTGACGGTTTTGCATTAGGAATGTTTGTCATTGTGGTGTAACATTTTAAACATTTTTGCATCATGCGTACATTTTAAATGCTAATAGAGACATTTACACATTTATAACTATATTGTAGAATTTTACCAATTTACAAGTACTTGTGTTGTTTAGTAGTTATAATGTATACCAAATAAGCAGTACTGATTCACAAACAACAATCAGCCTAGTTTTGGAGCCAACCCCTTGTTAGTAAACAGATCACGTAGTTGATTACAATATCTCCCCCATTACATTTAAGCTCTAATGTTGATTTTGGTACTAGGTACTGAATACATTTACAATATGTTTGCTGTTAAGTTCAGTAAATTTGAAAACCGGTTTTCACTTGTATTTTTAGCTTTCCAAACAAAACACTTACTGTATTAAGTTTGAATATAGGTCACTAAGTCACATGTCAGCCCTTAGACTATCTTAAGTTGTAATATTGCTGCTATGTGTATATGTAACATCCAAAATGTACAATATAAAAGGGAATATAACCAAACACTAGCATATGTATTCTAGTAAGGGGCGGTTCTATTTAAAATGTTACGTGAATCGGTGCTGCAAAAAACTGTGTTAGTGGTGAAAGATTTATTACAGCGAAAGATTTTCCCATTAAACCATGAAATGTAGTACAACACGTGATTGCACATGCTGAAATTTAGTACATTCCGGAAGTTGCATATAAATTGGTATTCAGTTAATATGATATACATTAAATCCGACAAAATTATTTTTCATATAAAATTAAAATCATGTTTATTGATATTGAATTTAAGATGATATAACTACTCAATATATCAACAATTTAAGACGATATAACTACTCAATATATCAACAATTTAAGACGATATAACTACTCAATATATCAACAATTTAAGACGATATAACTACTCAATATATCAACAATTTCTTACTGTTCATAAAGTACAAAAATTCGGGGAATGTAAAGTGAACGTAATTTTCAAAATAAAAAACTGTTAATTTTTATATTTTAAGTAAGTACATTCGTTTTAGAGGAATTAAAATCGCTTAAATTATATACCTCTGATTCTAATCTCTAATTACTAAGTTCGTACAAGTTATAATAATTGTTATAATAAAAATAATGATATAATATGGTTCAAAACATATCTTATGGAATTTAATTTGATACTTCACTTAAGTAAACAAGTTGCATTTGGTAATATAAAAATTTTACCACTCCAAAATATTCAATTTTTGGGCCCCGAAACCCCAAATGTTTAAGTTTCTAAGCTGAAATTCATGGATAAGGTGCAAGTTTGTTACGCGTGTAGAACTGTGAAGATTTGAAACTTTTACTCGATATTTTCCTCAAGTTAGGTCAGAAATACAGTACTACTTTTTTGTTATTTTCCCATAAGAAATAGATTGGGGCAGTTTTGTGAGTAAAAAAAGGCTGCCATTTCGGAACTATGAAGAAGTTTTCAAAATCCCTTCTTATTTCACGCCTACAATATAAAACCAATCATCCTACAACATTTCAGCCTCGAAAGTTTATTGATTTTCGAGAAACAGTGATCATTGAGTGAGTGGTATTTGGCTTTTATATATATATATATATATATATATAGATATATCAATATTGCTGTTTAACATAATTCAATAACATCACTATGAACTATAAAGATGAGGAATAGTGTTATTTCCTACACTAATAAGTGGTATAGAAATCATTATAATAATATCAAGAACTAATGGTGGTTAATTTCCAAGTGTTAAGGCCTTAACAGTGAATATACGAGTTTAAATGTATTCAATACTTTGTACCAAAATCAACATTAGAGTTTAAAGGGGTAACTTTACAATTTGCTGTAATGGAGGGAGATATTGTAATTAACTACGTGAACTGTTTACTAACAAGGGGTTAGCTCCAAAACTGGGCTGCATGTTGTTTGTGAATCAGTACTGCTCATTACGTATGCATTACAACTACTAAACAACATAAACTGGTAAAAATCTAATTCTACCCAACAAAATTGTCTTCTAGAAATATAAAATAAAAATACCGTAAGCTTACTTATCATACTTTTAAACAACTAAAGGGCTGTTGACTACGAAATTTGGCAAAATTATTTTTTACATGCCCTAGATGTGTGCTAAGAAAATATTTTTAAAATATTCTCTCTCAAATTTTTAAGATAAGTTTGGTATTAAATATTCCGGTACTCTCTAATCAGAGCCTTCGTTACTATTCACCGTACGAATAAGCTTAGAAAAGTGCAACTTGACTTAAGGGGGTTGTTTTTCAACGATGTAAGCGTCCAATGTGAATAGATATTTAAAATGTATTCGGGTGATGGGGTTTAGGACATGAAGCATGCTCTTACTTGCGTACATTCCGTGAGCAATCGAAGCCCTGTAGGGTATGATTTTAATTAATGTAACATTAATAATTAATAATCAATGAGTGGTGAAATTGACATATTAGAATCTACATTTTCCGGTGACAACCGTGTCAAGGTACTATCTACAATATTTATACAAGATAACCAGACGTTTCGCCCATACTGTCTGTGATGTGACATCCTCAGTCTCAGAGAAACCACTGAGGATGCCACATCAGTAGATAGTAGATAGTACCTTGTAGATAGTACCTTGTAGATAGTACCTTGTAGATAGTACCTTGTAGATAGTATTGTAGATAGTACCTTAACGCGGTTGTCGCCGGAAAATATAGATTCTAGTTATGTCACCGGCCGCTTAAAGCCTAAGTTCTAAGATTAAATTAACATATTGTTCACCCCTTGCTCCTCTACTGGGTAGTTTCTACGCTTGCTTATCCTTCACTCCATGATTTCCTTTAAACCATCACATCAATTTAAAAGATCAGACTGTTGCTATTTTCCTAGATAAGAACATTTTAAAAATCATAAAACCCCATAAATCTACTTTAGGAGGGTACAAAGTAGTGCAATCAGAGTTTGTAGAATGACTTTAGACAGTTCACAATGAAAACCAAATTAGCCAAGCTTTTGTGTCATAGTTTTTTCTATTACTGTCGATGCTAAGAGTAATAGTAATAGTAATAATCCATAAGATTATGGAAAAATAAACGTTGAGGGAATGTTTCTACCCCTTAAAAATGCAATTTTACGAAATCCTTTCTTAGTGGGTTTCACTAAACTTCGTCAATATATTTTCTGTGGATCCGAAGACTTCGTGGGGAGTGAATACATCTTTAGATTATACAGTATATATTAAGATTAACATGAAAAGTAGCCATAGAGACAGTGTGAATTTTATCACTGTTAAATTTATTAACAGTTATACATTTATAAATGATATCATTTGTTTCCATTGTTAGTTTTAGTTAAAATGGTCAACAGGCAAATTTTGAATAGTGACATATTTACCCAGCGTAGTCAATATGTCACGTGAAAATTGTTTATACCTGTAAGTATTTTGGAAGTTACAAGAGAAAATAGTTTATTACCATTACTTGGAATTCATTTAAATTATCATAAGTTATATAAACAAGGCCCATTACTTACTTTTATAAAATTTAACTAAATACAACCTTTCGTGAGTCTTTGTTTACTGTGAAAAAAAAAACTTAGATAAAATAGACTTTCAGATGAACAGGAGACTTGAAACTTTACAAAGATATTTTGTAACTAGTTGATAGGAAATTTATAGTAATTTTTATTATTTACAGGTCTCAGCCTCATGAGTCTTCAAAATTCAAATTTTAATCTTAACGCATTGTGTTGTTTAAATACAGTCATTTTACTAAATACACTTAAGAAATCGAAACTAGTTCTAGCGGTGAATTCGAAATGATCATTTTAATTAGCGTGATTAATTTAATGATTTAATTAATTAATTTAATTTAATGATCATGGCAATAAAGCGTGAAATGTAAAAATAACCAAAATAAATAAATATTTAAAACAAGGTTCTATAAATAACCGTAACAGAAAACAAATGTATTTTGAGACACGTGACTCGTAACTAAATTAAATACTTCGACAGTTGCCTCTTACCAACCAGTCACTGTCAGAATTGACTACGTTTAATATTTAAACGAGTCATGCGATGAGAATTTATCGGAACTACTGTAGTTTAATTCTTTTTATTATATGTGTTCTCCTTAAATGACGATTTACCTCTTTAATTTTTTGAAAGTTACAAATTTTTTATGTTAATTTTTGATTTTGTATGTAAAAATTTATTTGTATTGTACTTATATATGCGTAGGTTTTTTGTTGATTAAAATATATCAATAATAACAATTATTTAAACACACCAGAAATATAAAATACAGAAAAACATATTTAAAAACAAAAATATTCACCGGATAAATTAATATAATTATTAACATATATTATTATCATCCATAATTATTGTTTTAGGAAGTTTTAAAAGTAGAACAGTATATTGATAGTTTTTTGCCGCTGTATTACATAGTGCAACACAAAGGCACCAATTTGTATTCAAATCTGCTCTCAATTTAAAACATGTTCAACCCCTTGTTAGGGTAGGTATGCTTTAGACCTTTCCTTTCCATGGGGTTGGTCTCTCGACATTGGCTGTGCTTATGGACGGCGTGCATACTACATAGTCCAACACAAAGACACCCATTTCTATTCAAATCTGCTCTCAAAGCAAAACATGTCCAATCGTTAGGAGATGTTTCCTTTAACATATTCCTTGCCACGGAGTGGTCCCAGGACATTGGCTGTGCATATTATCTCTATGTATCCTTAATTATTACATTTTTAGTTAGTAAATCTATATAAATGTCGCTAGATTAAATATACAAGTCGATTATGTACGTACATTTCCACAGTGCACAAAATGAGTTGGAAAATCTGTTTTTTTTTTTTTTTTTTTTTTTTTTTTTTTTTTTTTTATCAACACATTTACACGTCTAGTAAAATAGAGTGTTTATGGTTATTTTCAAAAATGTCTGGTTAAATATTACAAGTTTGAGTGGAACCTCGGTAATTCGAAAACCTCTACAGTTCGTATTTTCTGTTTATTCCATTGAGAAACCCTCTAATATCAAATTGTAAGAGAAAATTACTTACTTATTCCGTCGTACAGCTCCTTTGTGAATAATATACTCAGTACATGTTTCACCGTAAGTACGGCATCCTCAGCTGGTCATTAAGTGAAGATCATCCACCTAATAGGTTTCGTCACAAGATAAAATTACACAAAACACAAAGTACATAACATAATAAATAACATTAAAACTCGCACGGACGAACACTAACGACGAGCCAGTCATGACTGTCACGCATCACTTTGTCTGCAGTACTGGACGAGACAAGTCGCTGTGCTAACCAGGCGTGTTCTTATTTTTATCAGTTTGGCAGAGAACAGCTGATCTGTGGTGACTTGAGTTACATCCATTAATGAGGCCATTGAAGATTACATTTGAATTAAATTGTAGCTTATCATTTATGATGAATTCGTTAATATTGTTATTTTTAAATGCTTTGTAAATCTCGAATTCTTCAAGCGTGTCCATCTTTCTTCCTTTACTGCATACATGTAAGATGTCCAAACTATTGTCTATTGCCTCAAGCGAATGATTGTGATCAAATAAATGTTGTCCGAATGTCGATTTTTGTTTATCTGATTTAGGGTTGGGTAGGTGTTCCTTGAATCTGGTAGTAAATCTTCGTCCGGTTTGGCCAATATAAATACTTGGACATTCATCGCATTTTAACTTGTAAATTCCAGTTTTTTCATACTTATTTAATTGGTTTTTATTCCTGTTAAGAACATTTTTTGTTCTATTTGAAGTTTTAAAGGCTATTTTAATATTGTGTTCTTTCAACTGTTTATGCAGGCTATTTTGTATGTTATGACTGTATTCAACAGTGATATATCTAACAGGATTAATGGCTGTGCTATTATTATGTGATATAACATCATTAGATTTTTTATTCTTGTGTTTAGCAATTAATTTGTCCACGATGCTACTATTATAACCATTAACAATGGCAATATGTTTTATTATGGCAACCTCTTTATTGTAATGTTCGATGCTCAACGGAACATTCAACAATCTATGCACCAAGGAGTTGTATGCCCCCATTTTCTGAGAGTGAGGATGGTATGAGCTTGCGTGTATGGTTTGATCATTTGTGGTGGGCTTTCTATAAATACTGAATTGTAAGTTATTATTGTTTTTATGTATGGTCAGGTCTAAAAAGTTTAGTTTATTATTGTTTTCAGTTTCGAGGGTAAATTTCAGCTTAGGTGCTAGTTTGTTTAAATATTTATGAAGAAAGTTGAGCTGTCTAGTGTTCCCGTTGTATATTATGATGGTGTCATCCACATATCTACGGTAAAATATTATTTTATCTGCGTATTTATTTTGGTCTGACATGATGTAATTTGTTTCCATGTGGTTGAGATAAATATTAGACAAAAATCCGGACAATGGAGAACCCATCGCCAAGCCATCAGGTTGGTGGAAAATTTTGTTATCGAAAGTGAAGTAATTTTGTTTCAGCACTTCTTTCAATAGGGCTATTAATTCACTTATCGCTTCAGGTAAAAGATCTGATTTTTCTAAATGTTTCGACACAATGGTTATGGTCTCATCTACTGGTACATTAGTGTACAAATTCATTACGTCAAAAGATGCAATAGTGTGGTGTGCTTTTACTTCTATATGTTGCATATCTTTTATTAATTCATAAGAGTTCTTTAAACTGTAATTTTTATTCAGTTTAATGTGAGTTTTTAATAAGGTTTCAAGATGTTTTGCAATATTGTATGAAGGTGCGGAAATATAATTAACAAGTGGTCTGACCGGGACGCCTTCCTTATGGATCTTAGGCAGCCCACGTAACACGGGAGCTTGGGGGTTCATGACTTTGAGGCGCTTTATGAAATCATCAGTTAAAAGTGTTTTACTGTTGTTAATTAATTTCTTTATTCTCCGTTGATATAATGTCGTGGGATCTTTATTTATTTGAGATATATTGTTATTTTCAATAAAATGTAGAACTTTGTTTACATAATCAGTTTTGTACATCACAACTATTGTATTGCCTTTATCAGCTTTACATAACATGGCATTATTGGTGTCCAATTTTTGTTTTATTGTTACTAGAGCTGCAAAATGATTTCTCTGAATTTGTGATATGTAAGGTTTATTAGTATTATTATTGTGCTTATTGTTTATTTTCTTGATAAAATTATGACGGGCGAAATTTCTGGAATCTTCTTCAGGTATGGCTTTAATGGCAACTTCAGCATTAATAAACTCATTAAAACGTCCTTTTGAACCGGTTTTAGGTAGATTGTAGTTAAGCCCCTTATCTAAAACGGACATTTCACTGTCATTGAACACAATGTTAGTGTAGTTAGTGGTCCTAGGATGAAACTTAAAATCAAATAATAAAATATCTTCTTTACATTTTTGAAAGTTCATTAATTTATTCAACTTTTTCTTTTGGGTCGTCTTTTTATTTCTAATGATCCTAGTCACTGACATATTTATATGGTCCAAAAGATCTTCTATTTGAGTGGGATGGATAGAATTAACTAATTCCAAATATTTTTTATATAGTAAACTATTAAGCATATTCTTTTTGTGATATAAGAACTTAATTTCATTTTGGATCCATATTTTTTCTGCCATTAATTGGGTCCGTTTAGCTGCTTGAGATTCATTTTTTATTTTTATATGAACATAATTAGGTTTAATGTTGTGTTTTAGGCAATCTTTGTTAAATTTGAGGTTATGTATTGTGTTATGCAGAAATTTCGCCCGTCATAATTTTATCAAGAAAATAAACAATAAGCACAATAATAATACTAATAAACCTTACATATCACAAATTCAGAGAAATCATTTTGCAGCTCTAGTAACAATAAAACAAAAATTGGACACCAATAATGCCATGTTATGTAAAGCTGATAAAGGCAATACAATAGTTGTGATGTACAAAACTGATTATGTAAACAAAGTTCTACATTTTATTGAAAATAACAATATATCTCAAATAAATAAAGATCCCACGACATTATATCAACGGAGAATAAAGAAATTAATTAACAACAGTAAAACACTTTTAACTGATGATTTCATAAAGCGCCTCAAAGTCATGAACCCCCAAGCTCCCGTGTTACGTGGGCTGCCTAAGATCCATAAGGAAGGCGTCCCGGTCAGACCACTTGTTAATTATATTTCCGCACCTTCATACAATATTGCAAAACATCTTGAAACCTTATTAAAAACTCACATTAAACTGAATAAAAATTACAGTTTAAAGAACTCTTATGAATTAATAAAAGATATGCAACATATAGAAGTAAAAGCACACCACACTATTGCATCTTTTGACGTAATGAATTTGTACACTAATGTACCAGTAGATGAGACCATAACCATTGTGTCGAAACATTTAGAAAAATCAGATCTTTTACCTGAAGCGATAAGTGAATTAATAGCCCTATTGAAAGAAGTGCTGAAACAAAATTACTTCACTTTCGATAACAAAATTTTCCACCAACCTGATGGCTTGGCGATGGGTTCTCCATTGTCCGGATTTTTGTCTAATATTTATCTCAACCACATGGAAACAAATTACATCATGTCAGACCAAAATAAATACGCAGATAAAATAATATTTTACCGTAGATATGTGGATGACACCATCATAATATACAACGGGAACACTAGACAGCTCAACTTTCTTCATAAATATTTAAACAAACTAGCACCTAAGCTGAAATTTACCCTCGAAACTGAAAACAATAATAAACTAAACTTTTTAGACCTGACCATACATAAAAACAATAATAACTTACAATTCAGTATTTATAGAAAGCCCACCACAAATGATCAAACCATACACGCAAGCTCATACCATCCTCACTCTCAGAAAATGGGGGCATACAACTCCTTGGTGCATAGATTGTTGAATGTTCCGTTGAGCATCGAACATTACAATAAAGAGGTTGCCATAATAAAACATATTGCCATTGTTAATGGTTATAATAGTAGCATCGTGGACAAATTAATTGCTAAACACAAGAATAAAAAATCTAATGATGTTATATCACATAATAATAGCACAGCCATTAATCCTGTTAGATATATCACTGTTGAATACAGTCATAACATACAAAATAGCCTGCATAAACAGTTGAAAGAACACAATATTAAAATAGCCTTTAAAACTTCAAATAGAACAAAAAATGTTCTTAACAGGAATAAAAACCAATTAAATAAGTATGAAAAAACTGGAATTTACAAGTTAAAATGCGATGAATGTCCAAGTATTTATATTGGCCAAACCGGACGAAGATTTACTACCAGATTCAAGGAACACCTACCCAACCCTAAATCAGATAAACAAAAATCGACATTCGGACAACATTTATTTGATCACAATCATTCGCTTGAGGCAATAGACAATAGTTTGGACATCTTACATGTATGCAGTAAAGGAAGAAAGATGGACACGCTTGAAGAATTCGAGATTTACAAAGCATTTAAAAATAACAATATTAACGAATTCATCATAAATGATAAGCTACAATTTAATTCAAATGTAATCTTCAATGGCCTCATTAATGGATGTAACTCAAGTCACCACAGATCAGCTGTTCTCTGCCAAACTGATAAAAATAAGAACACGCCTGGTTAGCACAGCGACTTGTCTCGTCCAGTACTGCAGACAAAGTGATGCGTGACAGTCATGACTGGCTCGTCGTTAGTGTTCGTCCGTGCGAGTTTTAATGTTATTTATTATGTTATGTACTTTGTGTTTTGTGTAATTTTATCTTGTGACGAAACCTATTAGGTGGATGATCTTCACTTAATGACCAGCTGAGGATGCCGTACTTACGGTGAAACATGTACTGAGTATATTATTCACAAAGGAGCTGTACGACGGAATAAGTAAGTAATTTTCTCTTACAATTTGATTGAACAGCTCAGGGGCTAAAAAATGTATATGAAATCTCTACATGCTAGTCAAGCAATATTAGCCATTCAGTATAAAAATGTGAAGTTAAAACTGCATAACACAATACATAACCTCAAATTTAACAAAGATTGCCTAAAACACAACATTAAACCTAATTATGTTCATATAAAAATAAAAAATGAATCTCAAGCAGCTAAACGGACCCAATTAATGGCAGAAAAAATATGGATCCAAAATGAAATTAAGTTCTTATATCACAAAAAGAATATGCTTAATAGTTTACTATATAAAAAATATTTGGAATTAGTTAATTCTATCCATCCCACTCAAATAGAAGATCTTTTGGACCATATAAATATGTCAGTGACTAGGATCATTAGAAATAAAAAGACGACCCAAAAGAAAAAGTTGAATAAATTAATGAACTTTCAAAAATGTAAAGAAGATATTTTATTATTTGATTTTAAGTTTCATCCTAGGACCACTAACTACACTAACATTGTGTTCAATGACAGTGAAATGTCCGTTTTAGATAAGGGGCTTAACTACAATCTACCTAAAACCGGTTCAAAAGGACGTTTTAATGAGTTTATTAATGCTGAAGTTGCCATTAAAGCCATACCTGAAGAAGATTCCAGAAATTTCGCCCGTCATAATTTTATCAAGAAAATAAACAATAAGCACAATAATAATACTAATAAACCTTACATATCACAAATTCAGAGAAATCATTTTGCAGCTCTAGTAACAATAAAACAAAAATTGGACACCAATAATGCCATGTTATGTAAAGCTGATAAAGGCAATACAATAGTTGTGATGTACAAAACTGATTATGTAAACAAAGTTCTACA
Source organism: Stictocephala bisonia (assembly GCA_035578905.1). Taxonomy (NCBI): domain Eukaryota; kingdom Metazoa; phylum Arthropoda; class Insecta; order Hemiptera; family Membracidae; genus Stictocephala; species Stictocephala bisonia. The sequence goes on along the minus strand of JAQJVL010000092.1, from coordinate 1,967,588 downwards.
TTTTATTGAAAATAACAATATATCTCAAATAAATAAAGATCCCACGACATTATATCAACGGAGAATAAAGAAATTAATTAACAACAGTAAAACACTTTTAACTGATGATTTCATAAAGCGCCTCAAAGTCATGAACCCCCAAGCTCCCGTGTTACGTGGGCTGCCTAAGATCCATAAGGAAGGCGTCCCGGTCAGACCACTTGTTAATTATATTTCCGCACCTTCATACAATATTGCAAAACATCTTGAAACCTTATTAAAAACTCACATTAAACTGAATAAAAATTACAGTTTAAAGAACTCTTATGAATTAATAAAAGATATGCAACATATAGAAGTAAAAGCACACCACACTATTGCATCTTTTGACGTAATGAATTTGTACACTAATGTACCAGTAGATGAGACCATAACCATTGTGTCGAAACATTTAGAAAAATCAGATCTTTTACCTGAAGCGATAAGTGAATTAATAGCCCTATTGAAAGAAGTGCTGAAACAAAATTACTTCACTTTCGATAACAAAATTTTCCACCAACCTGATGGCTTGGCGATGGGTTCTCCATTGTCCGGATTTTTGTCTAATATTTATCTCAACCACATGGAAACAAATTACATCATGTCAGACCAAAATAAATACGCAGATAAAATAATATTTTACCGTAGATATGTGGATGACACCATCATAATATACAACGGGAACACTAGACAGCTCAACTTTCTTCATAAATATTTAAACAAACTAGCACCTAAGCTGAAATTTACCCTCGAAACTGAAAACAATAATAAACTAAACTTTTTAGACCTGACCATACATAAAAACAATAATAACTTACAATTCAGTATTTATAGAAAGCCCACCACAAATGATCAAACCATACACGCAAGCTCATACCATCCTCACTCTCAGAAAATGGGGGCATACAACTCCTTGGTGCATAGATTGTTGAATGTTCCGTTGAGCATCGAACATTACAATAAAGAGGTTGCCATAATAAAACATATTGCCATTGTTAATGGTTATAATAGTAGCATCGTGGACAAATTAATTGCTAAACACAAGAATAAAAAATCTAATGATGTTATATCACATAATAATAGCACAGCCATTAATCCTGTTAGATATATCACTGTTGAATACAGTCATAACATACAAAATAGCCTGCATAAACAGTTGAAAGAACACAATATTAAAATAGCCTTTAAAACTTCAAATAGAACAAAAAATGTTCTTAACAGGAATAAAAACCAATTAAATAAGTATGAAAAAACTGGAATTTACAAGTTAAAATGCGATGAATGTCCAAGTATTTATATTGGCCAAACCGGACGAAGATTTACTACCAGATTCAAGGAACACCTACCCAACCCTAAATCAGATAAACAAAAATCGACATTCGGACAACATTTATTTGATCACAATCATTCGCTTGAGGCAATAGACAATAGTTTGGACATCTTACATGTATGCAGTAAAGGAAGAAAGATGGACACGCTTGAAGAATTCGAGATTTACAAAGCATTTAAAAATAACAATATTAACGAATTCATCATAAATGATAAGCTACAATTTAATTCAAATGTAATCTTCAATGGCCTCATTAATGGATGTAACTCAAGTCACCACAGATCAGCTGTTCTCTGCCAAACTGATAAAAATAAGAACACGCCTGGTTAGCACAGCGACTTGTCTCGTCCAGTACTGCAGACAAAGTGATGCGTGACAGTCATGACTGGCTCGTCGTTAGTGTTCGTCCGTGCGAGTTTTAATGTTATTTATTATGTTATGTACTTTGTGTTTTGTGTAATTTTATCTTGTGACGAAACCTATTAGGTGGATGATCTTCACTTAATGACCAGCTGAGGATGCCGTACTTACGGTGAAACATGTACTGAGTATATTATTCACAAAGGAGCTGTACGACGGAATAAGTAAGTAATTTTCTCTTACAATTTGATTGAACAGCTCAGGGGCTAAAAAATGTATATGAAATCTCTAATATCAGATTATTCGAAGGGATTTACCGCACTACTTAGCTTCTACAATTCGAATTAATGTAGAATTCCAACTTTGTTGTTGAAATTCGAAGCCTTACCTCTAAAATTCGAATTTAAGTGTACAATTCGAACTGAGACACCGAAAGCTTCTGAAATTCGAAATAAAACAGTCATGAATTACTGACTTTTCAACGTTCATGTTGAATAAAACTCATGCTGTAACATTAACCTTAATGATTTTTATGAGTTAGGATATGTTTCTACAGTAAAGTAATTACCTCTATAATTCGAACTCTCGATAGTTCAAACATCCTATAATTTGAAATAAATTGCCTTTCCCTTGGTCTTCGAACTAACGAGGATCTACTGTATAATAATTGTACAGAGTTTGAAGAACAATTGTGTTATTTTGTGTTAGTTTTACATTAACATTTTACATAAACTATAAATGATGTTTGCCTCGAGCACACATAATTTATAGTGTGTTATAAAGGCAATCACCTTTATTTATAGTGACCATTATGTAGTTGCAAGTGACACATTATTATTTTTGGTGTCAAAACACTACCTGGTTAAGAATATTTTAAATAATGTAACAATACAAACCGATAAGACTATAATGGTTTGAGGCTTATATGAGATCACTTCAATTTAAGTGTTCGTTTCAATGTAATATGACTACAGTATATTTTAGACCTGCCCTTCACTCTAAACTTTTTTTTTATTTAAACATTTGGGTATTTTTAATAAAATGTTTCTTTGAAATAGAACTGTAACTTTAAAAGGATTTTTGTGACATTTTGAGCATTCCAGTCAAATAATTATCACCCTGATCATATTCACACTTTAAAAATGTCGAAAAGCAGACTATGTTATAATTGTAAAAATTGTGATTATATGTGTACATTTATAAAAGTTATTGAGGTTTCTCCATATAGCATATTTGAACGTGCTATGTAGGTAATTTATGTAAACATCTCGTCAGTAAAATACCCTTCTTATCTTTATCTACAATGAAACTGTTATTTTACCTTCATGGATTTAAGTCATTCGAATGTGTTTTAGATACAATATTACTGCTGACAATTCAATACTTTATGAAAACTGAACAAAACTAATTTATCAAGATACTTCTCACTTTTAAGTCAAAAATATATGAAGTACTGTCTGTTACTAAATGATAATGGCGAGCATAGTTCTTGAATCGATTACAGCCAAATACATTACCGTATGGTAATGCAATTTTATATTTAGAGTATTAAATTTTAGAATCTTTGTTTGAAATGTTGCCCATGAAAAGGGAAAAGACACACTATTGTGTATATTAATGGTATATTTATTTTACGGTATAGCGTTTTCGCCGGTTACGGTTCAGTGACAAAAATATGCACGGTTTTTCTATAACTTGTCGAAGCTCAATGAAAAGCTCTGAAGTGAGATGTGATGTTTTTTTAACTGCTAGTAGTTAAGTTAGTGGAAAGAATATTTTCCCAGTACATTTTAGGAATATACCCACCGATAAGAAATGTTAATGGGATATATTTCATCCTAAACCATGTAAAGGTGTTCCATAAAAAATTAATTTTTTACTTTTTTCAATACATATATTGAAAAAAGTAAAAAATTAATTTTTTATGGACATATTTGTCAGTCTTCTAATAAGTTATAAAATGTGTTAAGAGAAAAATTTCAAAAACTATTTTTTACAAGGACATGGCAACCTAAAGTTGCTAATTTTGCCTTCCTAGGTACTTAATTCATTAAGGAACCGTGTGATGACATATTTTAACAGACTTTTTAGAATACAGTGGACAAGAATCAATTTTTAACGAAAATTAAAACCAAAAAATTTTTTAAGTTTATACAATTATTTTTAAGTAAATTAAACCGATTCAGCTTTTGATTTAATATGTTTATAATTATATTTGGCTGAAAGAGTAGATTTATGGTGTATAAAAACTTACTTTCTAAAGTTTAGTATAATCAGAGAATTGTGTGCTCTTGTGTATAATTTGCGGGTTGGTGCAAGCGGGGACAATGAGAGAGGACACGTTCAAATCAACATTTTATTATCGATTTAAAAAAATCGTTGCATGACAAACGCCAGTTAAAAACTATCTCAAATTATCTCTAAGATACTAAATAGTTCTATCAATACTAATACTAAACTAAAATACTAACAGGATGTGTCCTTATCAGATAAAAACTGTACGAAAAGTAGTACTCCTTGCAAACTGAAAGTGCCTTCTCAACCCTGATACGTAATGGATAACTTTACAGCAGAATAGATATCTTTTTTTCAAAGAATGTGGTGTGGTGCTTAGGTAGGCTCAAACGGTAGGATTATCTTAAGGAATAAATTCGGTGATTATTAGAAATAAAGAGGTGAGTGTTTTCTCCAAAAAGGAAGTACTTTCAAGTATTAAAAAAAAAAAGTCCAGAGGTTGTTTGCGCGATACAAGCCTTTGCATGATAGGAACTTAGTGAGGCCCACTTTCTTCTACAAACAGGATAATGAGTTCTGTTCGACTAGGATCCCCAAATTCAAAGACCATAGACGACAGGCGTTTTGTTTGTTAGAACTAAATTCCTTGGATCGCTAAACTGGTGCCCTTACATATTGTATTTGATAGTCTGAAACTGCTGGATAACTACGGAGTATACTGCTTCCAAACTGTAACGACGTAAACAGGTAACGCAAGGTTAACTAAGTTGTCGAAGTACAGTCTGGTTATTGAAGACGTAAACTAAGTTGTCGAAGTACAGTCTGGTTATTGAAGACGTAAACTAAGTTTGGTTATGGGCTAAACTAAGTAAACAATCTGTTGCAAGTCGAAGTACAACTACAACTTGTAGTGGCTACCAGACCAGTAGGTTTAGGCATAAAATAAAATGCGTTAAAAATACGGGATTTATTTAAAGCCAATAATGTTTCAAATAACAATATTTAAAAATTGCATAATAATTCGAAGAGACATGTGTGGAGACTGATGTAAAGTTCCAAGTATTAGCTGCAAAGACTGAATATTTAAAAACTTTAACACCGTATGGAAAAAGTTGATAATTTTAAAATTTTAAGAGCTAAACATTATGTGATAATCTAATGAGTTTTGTTTGTGGTTTAATTTTAATCATATTAATTTTTTCAGACTTTTATTATTGATTTATAAACTAGAAAGGTTGCTAAAATATCTAAGTAGTTATTCCATTAAAGTCCATTTCTTGGACAGTCCCAATCAAGTTTTATTAGTTTTAATACGAAAAACTAAAGATTCTCCATAACCAAGTGACAGGTATGTGAACCTACGTAGGTATAAGAATAAAGTGTATAAGAGTGAGTTTTAATTTAACTATAGCTCGGTATTAGTAAAATAGTTAAGGCTTAAATATAGTATAACTAATTCATTCTAAAGGCATCTTATTAATACGAATGTTAAATACACTGAATAATGTTTTAATGTTTTTCATTAATTGATAACAATCACTACTAAGTAAAACTGTTTTTTTTTTTTTTTTTTTTTTTTTTTTTATCGTGTATTTCAGATCTCACCTAAACGAGTAATATAGCCTGTGTCAATAAGTGCACAGCTTCTATGATGCATAAAACTGGTATAAATAAGGGAAGTTTTTTTAAAAATTATTTATCTTGAATAAATAAATATAATATATTACCACTTCTTTATCTACTGGATAAAGAAAAATTGTTTAAATACAAGTGAATAATTTTGATGGCAGATTCAGTGTTAGTATTGAGATAAAAATAAACAACTGTAGTATTGAAAATAACCTAGCAATAATTAACATAAAATGTTTAAAATTCAGGAACAATTATAAAGTATATATAAATAAGCATTATGATTTTCCCACTTACGCATAGTATTAAAATAAAATATGAAAGTTACATTTAAAGGTTTGTTGTACAATGAAAGGGTTACTGGATCACTCTCACGGAAACTGTTAGATTAGGTACATAATGTAATTATACAATTTGAGTTCGATCATCTATCTGAGAAGATCGTTGGGTTAACTTAAAAAGAGAAAACCCTACAATGCTGATATTAATTTTTAATCTGACATATTGTGTATTTGTGCTAAATGAAATTTATTATTGTTAAGTAGTATTTACAAGTATTTGGACATAAAAGACAATGCTTTCTGTATGTGTTGATGTGAGTAAAGTGAGGACGCGATAATCCGACTGTTTGTCGGATTACAGAATAGTACGGATTATCAAGGACTCATGAAAAAGAGAACTACTTAAAGTGAATCAGCGCTGTATTACAAAAATTAAATTAAAAGTTATGAAAAACAACAAAAACTTAACACACAGTACTTAGGCTTACAAAATTAATAAATTGCTTAACTCTAAGGTATGTATAGAAAAAGCAATCAAGCACACACTCATATAAAACTTTGAATAACAAGTTACAAATCACAAGTAAAGTTGTCTGCACTGGTGGCGCAGTGCTGTAACCCAGCTACTTGGGGATAAAGTGTTTGGGAGATTGTAGGCGATAGGTTCCATCTTCGGTCCTCTTAATACCGACACGGCGTCCGCTCAATGGAACGCAATTCGTTGGAATATCTGACGCTAGATCGAGAGAGAGGCGGCTGAACTATGGAGTTCCGCAGGGGTCCATACTTAGTCCGCTTCTCTTCTTAATCTACGTCAATGATGTTGGCACATCTGTACAAAACGGACACATTGTTCAGTACGCAGATGACACGACTCTCTGTCTGAAAGCGAACTCAATCAAAGAACTCGAGCAAATTGCTCTCGTGGAGCTCAACAGCACCACTCAACATTTCAACGAGCTCAACCTCAAAACCAATCCAACAAAATCAAATTTCATTAAATTCTCTTTGCACCAAAAAGACTTAGATAGTCTAGCGGTCATGTTAGATGGAACTGAGATTGAAGAGGTCTACACAACCAAATTCCTCGGAATACATCTTGATAAAGGTTTGACGTGGGATTGCCATGTAGACCATGTTTGCTCAAAACTTTCCTCAGGAATTTATGTCTTGAGAAAACTATCAGAGTACTGCCCGACTCAGGTTCTGATGACGGCGTACTACGGTGTCATCTACCCTCATCTCTCCTACGGACTGAATGTGTGGGGTGGATGCTCAAACTCAAACCTCTCAAGAGTTTTCATCCTCCAAAAAAGAGCGTTGCGAACAATTGCAAAATTGAAACAAAGAGAGTCGTGTAAGCCAGTATTCAAAAATCTGAATTTGTTGACATTACCCTGCCTCTACATCTTGGAAACTTGTCTCTTTTTCAAATCAAAATGTCATGCTATAAGAGGTTGCGACATACACTCTTATGACACTAGAGGCAGGGGCGACTACCGTTCTGGGAGGCACAGAACGGTAGTTTATGAGCGACTGCCTGTACAGGCAGTAGTAAAATTTGTCAACAAATTGCCAAACTCAATTAAAAGTGCCCCCACGCTGAAGGCGTTTAAATCTTGTCTAAAAGCAAAGCTGATTGCAGAGGCATTCTACAGCTTAGACGAATTTATGGCACACAACTGGGAGACCTAACGAAATTTATTGGGTTAGGCTACTGCGTGGGTTTATGAGATGAATGCGTGTATTAATGTGTTTTGTATGTTTGAAAGGGATCTCGATGGAAGAATGAATGGCTAAACAATAGCGAATAGCAATAATGAATACTTGACGATTGCAATGCATATTTTTACTATGTTCTACGCAATAAATCATTTATTTATTTATTTATTATTTATTTATGGTTAAGAGGAGTCTGGGGGATCCATGTTGGATGGTGGTCAATATTCAGATGTTGTGAAGGGTGTCTGATTATCAGGTTCAGATGGTCTGAGTGTCTGACTTGTCAGTTGACTGAAAATCAGACCAACACTACGTCGTTCGGATTCCACGTAAAGCTGTAGGTCCCATAGTTTCTCTGGCTATTGGGCTATTAATAAATAGTCCTTTATGAGCTAAGCCAAACTCAGAAAGTAACAATGACTACACTCGTTCGTCTACACTCATTACACTCAATCACCCCTCATATTCGCCCATATCTCTACGATCGGCGTCTTAGAAATGAATAATGAATAATAATAATACAAAATCTGTAGATACGTTCGTATGTACCTCAGACAACCTGTGGACTTCAGTATGTATTAGACAATCCGCTATTTTACCGACTTATTTGGACATGTAAGCGGTGACAGGCAGGTGGTCGGATTACTGAGAGGGTCGGATTACTGAGGGGGTCGGATTACCGAGGGGGTTGGACTGCTTCGGGGTCGGACCAGCACGACGTAAGGACAGTAAGAACTTTTTGATATAAATGTTAACTGAAAGTCTTTAAACATACGAGTTAAATCTTAAATGAATTACGGTATCTCAAAATTACTTGTGTCAACAAATTTGCAATACAATATTGGATTCCATTTCATAAACCGTGTCTGTCCATATTGGTCTAGGACAACACTCATTCAGTTGAAGAGAAATATTTTCAATTTCATAAAAGTAGGTAAATAAATATTGAATTTTTTGACTCAACTCTGTGGTTGCAAATAATTTGCACATACTTTCCCCCATACTAAACACTAAAAAATCAAAACTTTGAAAATTACCAGTTTGATTCCCAAATATGGTTTTATACCATAACTCAAAAACTAGTAAAGATAGAGACATGCACTTTTTACTAAAATATTTTAAATTGTAATTCACATCTTTCCTGAAAATGTAATCAAAATCGTTAGGGACGTTTTTGAGAAAATTTTATTTTTATATGCTTTTTTGACTAAAAAAAATACAATTTCAAAAAAGTGAAAAAATGGTCTGGATATATTGGCTAAATACTCCTACATACCAAATTTCATAAAGATTTATCCATCCGTTTGGTATCCAGTGAAGTGCACATACAGACAGACACACATTTTTTTAACCTTTTTTTGGGCTCAGTGACCAATGGATTTTTATACCAATTTGTAAAATTTTCCCTGTGCTAACGCATATGGGAGAAAGTAAAAACAGTTTTGATCAAAAATACCAGATAATTCAGCACATGTAAAGGCACGTGTATGTTTCAATATAACACATTTTATTAAAGTGTTCGTGGTGTAATTTCGCAGAAAAAGGAGCCCTCTAATAAAGGGATCGAAGGGTATTTGAAACTGCGCAGTTACTCAAGGCATCACCATTGAAGGATCAGAGCAAAGCCCTTCTGTAAGGGCTTACTCTGTTCCTTTCTTTCCTTTCGATTTATTCTTACGAGAAAATTGAATAACGATAAATGTTACTGAATTTCATAAGTGCTTGGTCATTATTTATAGACGTTTGGTATACGCAACTAAAATATCATTTTCATCAGAATAAACAATACTAAATTATAAATTTTTAAACATTACTAAGGGCCATTTAGTATAGTTAGAGCTGCAGTTCAACATGTGTATTTGTCGTTCAATAAATAACCACTACTATTTTTGGGGGTTTCTTTGGGTATAAATATTCTAAATTTATTTGTAGGGTATTATACGTTGTTGGTTCCGTTGTTTAAGAGTTCAAGATATTTTTATCTACATTTGTTTGAATATAAGTTTATCATTTTTATACATACGCCATTTTTAAAAGGATAATCATTTTTACCCATACAGTAATTTTATTACAATTTTTCTCTCTAATATCAACTTTAATACATATTAGAATATGTGCATACGGACTATTTTTTGCATTTAAAAAAATATGTGTGAAAAGTCTCTGAACTATTTTCAGAAAAAGAAGATATAACTGATTAGGTTAGGTTAGGCTATAATTATGAATACATCTTGTCATATCCATGGCTAGCTGTTCTTACACAAAGTAATATTGTTCAAAATTCGATTCTTAAACTGTAGAAACCACGTTAACGAAATCGTTTACCATATTTGTACATTTTGTAAAAATATTGCATACACTTTTACTACGTTACGTTCACTTGTATTGTAAAAAGAAATAAAAATGTTATTAAGGGGTTGTGATCCTCAAAAATGAAAAAAATTCGTTTTTTGTTTTATGTAATTTTATTATTCTCTGTTTAGTTACGGTTAAAATTCTAACATTTTGTTTTAATTAACTTTGCAAAACCAAATGCGTTGACAAATGTTGCCAATTTCTGAACCTCAACTGGTTTTATATATAGTAAATAGTTTTGAAATCACTATGTATTGTTTTATATTTATGTTTTGTAGTTGGTAGCACTTCCAGATAAATCCACTGTTGCATAGCAACTAGCTGTCAGTTTGGTTGTTGATTCAGCAGTTAGGTTATGTTTGTTATGTTCAGCAGGGCTCTACTAAAAAAACATTCTGTCACCCTCGATTTACGAAACTTAACTTTTTTGACACGTTATTTACCTTTTCTAAGTCATTTTCCACACTAGAACTTTCAAATATTTACCAGTTGTTTATAAAGACATTATTGACATAATGAATTTTGATTTATAATAATTGGTATATATTTTATTATATAACAAATATTTATATATTGAAAACAAAAAACTAAACTTGTCATGTTTTTGAAAAATCTATTCTTATAATAATTCAGTTTTGAAAATCTTAGACCAACTAAATCTAGAGTTCCACTGGACCGATTTTAATAATTAATGTGTTGTTGGAAAGCTTCCGACATGTAGATTTGCCAAAAAATATGAAAGTTTGATTTTTTTTTGTATTTATGGTGAAAAAGTCAAAAAACCTGTTCTCCATAAGAAATACATTGAAAACGGGTTTTCACAAATTTTTTATTTTAAGTTAATTTTTAGCTGCCTTTTTTGAGGTTTTTCAAGAAATGCTTAATAGCCATTTGTAGGAAATTTAATTCTCTTTCAGAAAATCACCTTCCACTTTAGTCGATTTCCTCACCGTTTAAAAGTTATTTGCAAAAAACCAAAGCTACCACACATTTTTTGCGTTGAAAAAATACTGTTAGATATATTTTAGTTAAACTTTGTACAACTAAATCTAGAGTTCCACTGGACCGATTTTAATAATTAATGTGTTGTTGGAAAGCTTCCGACATGTAGATTTGCCAAAAAATATGAAAGTTTGATTTTTTTTTGTATTTATGGTGAAAAAGTCAAAAAACCTGTTCTCCATAAGAAATAAATTGAAAACGGGTTTTCACAAATTTTTTATTTTAAGTTAATTTTTAGCTGCCTTTTTTGAGGTTTTTCAAGAAATGCTTAATAGCCATTTGTAGGAAATTTAATTCTCTTTCAGAAAATCACCTTCCACTTTAGTCGATTTCCTCACCGTTTAAAAGTTATTTGCAAAAAACCAAAGCTACCACACATTTTTTGCGTTGAAAAAATACTGAGTTACATATATTTTAGTTAAACTTTGTACAACTAAATCTAGAGTTCCACTGGACCGATTTTAATAATTAATGTGTTGTTGGAAAGCTTCCGACATGTAGATTTGCCAAAAAATATGAAAGTTTGATGTTTGTTAGTATTTATGGTGAAAAAGTGAAAAAAACATGTTCTTCGTAAGAAATACATAACATTGAAAAGGGGTAGGTTTGCCAGTATTCTGTTTCTAATCATATGGTACACGTGTTATTAATTTAACAGCTGATTGTTGCTTTGTTGAATCCAAGAATTCTCATAGTTTTGTTGTTTACATTTGGGATTTGTGTTTAAAGTGTGTCCCTTAGGTTATGTGTGTGTTTCTTAAGTTGTGTATTTAAGTGGTGAGTGGTTTTTACAGCCAAAATGTGTTATTTGAAAATTACTGTGAACCTTAAATTAAATACTTAGGAGTATATATTTTTATATATTGGTCTGAAAATGCATAACTTTTTGGTTCATTATATAGTTGGTGATGGAAACTGTTTGTTTAGGAGTATCTCATTTTTACGTTATACATCTCAATCTAGATACAGTGAAATACGATCCAAAGTAGTTGATGAAGTTGTAAATCATTGGGACTTCTATTGCCCTTTTATAGTAGGGGATAAGACATATAGACTAACGGTACAAAACGCAACAGATTACAGAGATCTAATGACTAAAGATGGGGAATACGCCGGTAACGTTGAAATTGAAGCTGCAGCAAGACTTCTTAACTGTCAATTCAAAATATTTGCTGAGGACAAGGATTCTTATGTAACAGTCGGTGAAGGCACAACAGTATACAAACTACTATTCTCAGGTAATTTGGATGCTGGGCATTACGATGTTTTAATTGATAATCAAGATTCTGATAATCAAGATGATGTAACCTTACAAAAACCCAAATGTGGCCGTCCATCAACTAATAGAAAAAGAACAACATTTTCTGGCAGACATGAAACATCTCACAAACACAAATCAATGAAACCAAATTCTATGAATAGTGATTTGCTCCAGTTGAAAAACAAGTGTTTTCCCCTTAACTACAAGGATGGAGATACACAAAATTATTATGGATCAAAACAAGATAGAGTGACTCATTCTCCAATTAAAAAGGACGCAACTTCCTCAACCCACAAACGTGGCCGTCCAACAAAGAATAGGAAAAGAAAATCATTAACTGGCAGACGTGAATCAAAAGACCAACGCAAGGTAAAGGGGAAAAAGGATAGTGATGTAAATAATATTTTACAACCCATCACTTCAGTGCCTGATGCCTTAAAAGTTGTAAACAATGAAAACGAAATAAAATTACACTCATGTGGCAGTCTTAGTGAGGTTTGTGAATTTTGTGGTGCTAAACACTTTGTCGGAGAGCGGCCTTCTGATAAAATGTTTTCTAAATGCTGCTCAAAAGGGAAAGTTATATTAGAACAGATTCAAAATGCCTTATTAATTGAACAGCTAATGACTAATAATCATAATTATTCCGATAACTTTATGGACAATATTCGTTCTATTAACAGCTCGCTGTCTTTTGCTTCTATGGGAGCGCAAATAGTTCCTCCTGCAAGTTATGGACCTTATTGTTTTAGAATTAATGGCACTATTTATCATCGTGCTGGTACATTACATCCTGAAAATGGAGAACAGCGTAAATATGCTCAGCTGTATATACTTGATCCTGATGAGGCTACAGCTCAAAGAATGAAAATCAAAGAAAACTCTGGATGCAATGAACATTTACTACAAATATTAGGCTCATTCATGTCAAAGTATAATCCATTTGCAGAAGCATGCAAAATGATGTATGAAGTGGAGCAAGAATGCATGCAGGACACATTAATGAATAACGCTGTTTCATCTGATGTGACGATGGCAATTATTCAAGACCGAAAATATGACGAAAGAAGATATAACTCTGCAAGATGTAATGAGGTTGCTGTTATTTTCGAGAATACGGATGGCGAACCACCTCTGCACCGTGATTTACTGATTCATTGTCGTGCTAACAACACAACCAATAAGAGAAGGACTCAGAGAATTAGCATTTTGGACCCAAATTTGGAACCAATGGTATATCCAATGTTCTTCCCATACGGCGATCAAAGTTGGGGAATAAATATTCCACTGAATGATAAGCCATCATGTCTCCAAAATATTAAAAATAAAGCTTTAAATCCAAGAAAAAGAGTCACTCAGATGCAATATTATCAATATCGACTTTCTGTACGTGATGAATTTAATCCTTTATTGTGTGGAGGAAAACTCACACAACAATATATTGTTGATGCCTACACCAAAGTTGAGGCAAACAGATTAAATTTCATTCGACAGAATCAATCTCAACTAAGAATTGAACAGTACAAAGGTTTAATGGACCAGATTCGTTTGTCAGAAGACAATGAATTGTTTCCCCCTGGAAAGCCATTCATTTTGCCATCAACATTTCAAGGAAGTCCACGAAATATGATGCAAAACTACCAAGACGCTATGTCAATAGTGAGGAACTATGGTAAACCTGATCTTTTTATTACAATAACCTGTAATCCAAAATGGGAAGAAATTACTCAAAATTTGAATGGACAGTCCGTTGAAAATCGTCCAGATTTAGTTTCTAGAGTTTTTCAATTAAAGCTAACAGAACTTATGGATGATATAAACAAAAAACATATTTTTGGCATCCCAGTAGGCAACATACATGTAATTGAGTTTCAAAAAAGGGGACTACCCCATGCTCACATCCTACTGATATTAAAAGAACAAGATACTCCAAAATTACCAGAACATATAGACCAAATTGTATCGGCTGAGTTGCCAGATAAAGACAAATTTCCTACTTTACACGCAGCTGTTACAAAACATATGATTCATGGACCCTGTGGTGAGTGTAATTTAAACTCACCGTGTATGAAGGAAAATAAGTGTACTAAAAACTATCCTAAATCCTTTCAAAATGAAACTTTAGCTAACAAAGATGGATACCCTCAATACCGCCGAAGAAATAATGGTAATGATTTGTCCGTGAGAAATAAAGTAATTGACAATACATGGGTGGTTCCTTATAATCCATATCTTTTGTTAAAATACAACTGCCATATCAATGTGGAAGTTTGCGCTACAGTCAAAAGTGTTAAATATCTTTTTAAATATGTGTATAAAGGGCATGATTGTGCAAATGTACAAATCACAGAAAGAAACAAAAATTTTAACGAAATACAGAAGCACTTAGATAGTAGATATGTAAGTGCACCAGAAGCCATGTGGCGAATACTTGGAAATGACATGCACAAACAGTCGCACACTATAATACGATTGCCTGTTCACCTTCCTGAACATCAAAGCATTGTCTTCCATCCAAATTCACTAAACAGAAATACAGACAATCTGTTACAAACTGCTGTGAAAGATACAATGTTGACAGCATGGTTTAAGTTAAACGCGGAAGATGAAAATGCTAGATTAATTTACTATAGCGATATACCTAAAAATTATGTTTTTAATAAAAAAACAAGGAAATGGATTCGCAGACAGCAAGACAGACATAATATAATTGGTCGAATGTATTTTGTAAATCTGGGTTGTGATCCTGAAAGGTATTGTTTAAGACTTCTTCTGCTTCATGTACCTGGTGCTACATCTTATGATGATTTAAAAACGATTGATGGTACTAATTATGATACGTTTCATGAAGCGGCTGTGCAAAAAGGCTTGATAAAAAATGACGAAATTTGGGATAAAACTTTAGCTAAAGCTGTCAATTTTAGCATGCCTAAAAATTTAAGGGACTTATTCTCATATATTCTAATATTTGCTTCCCCATCTAATGCTAAGGAATTATTTGAAAAATACCTATCTCATCTTTGGGAAGACTTTGCAAACAGCCACAAAATAGGCCATACAGATAACTGTGAACGTTGTAAAAATTTGACTCTAATAGAAATTAACAACACCTTAGAAGCAAGTCATAGCTCTTGCCTTAAATACAATCTCCCGATGCCAGTAAATGATATCCTACCAATCAACCATACTGATATCTATGATCATGAGCTAGAGAAAGAAAAAAGCAAAGAAATGATAAATAGTTTGAATACCGAGCAAAGACAGTGTTATGACAATATAATTGCATCAATAAACAATGAAGTCCCAGAAACATGTTTTTTTCTGGATGGGCCAGGAGGCACAGGAAAAACTTATTTGTATAAGACTATTCTGTGTACAGTGCGTGGAGGAAAAAATATTGCATTACCTATTGCGTCTACTGGCATTGCTGCAAACTTATTGGAAGGAGGTAAAACATATTTTAACCAATTCAAGTTGGTACCCCCTTTAAACGAAACATCCATTTCAAATATAAGATTGAATTCTCTCGAAGCCACCATCATTAGATCAGCCAAAATCATAATTTGGGATGAAGCAACTATGGCACCAGGAATTGCTTTGACTGCCATTGACAGAGTGCTAAAGGAAATAATGAACAACCAGAATTCTTTCGGTGGAAAAGTTATGTTACTAGGTGGGGATTTCAGGCAAACTCTTCCAGTTGTCAGACATGGTAACAGAACTAAAATAATAGAAGCAAGTATAAAATTTCACCCACTGTGGGAATGCTTTAAGATCCTACGATTGAGTAAAAATGTACGATCAGTGGATGATTTATTTAGCAAGTGGCTATTAAGCGTAGGAAATGGTCTGACTGATAGAACATATGATTTACCAGAAGAACTAATAGAAATACCACCAAAAATTTTAAGTCACGGTAACATAGCCAGAGATACATTTGGGGATAAGTTGGACATTGCACACTCTCATGAATTCGCCCAAAAGGCTATTTTATGTTCAAAAAACACAGATGTGGATTATCTAAATGAAACTGTTCACAACTTACTGGAAGCAAAACCAGAAACATACTTAAGTTCGGATTCTATTGAAGCGGATGATAGTTCCCATGCAGATACACATTACCCTATAGAATTTTTAAATCAGCTATGCCAATACATAAATTAAATTTAAAGATTGGAGCTGTTATAATGATACTAAGAAATCTTAACACAAAAAGAGGGTTATGTAATGGCACCCGATTAACTGTTAAAAAGTTAAAGCCTAATTTAATAATTGCAGAGGTTTTAACTGGATCTTCAGCAGGTGACATTGTGTTCATTCCAAGGATTGATTTAGCACAGACGGACACAGAATTGCCATTTGTTTTAAAAAGAAGACAATTTCCTATAAAATTAGCATTTGCCATGACGATTAATAAAGCACAAGGCCAGACTTTAAAGAAAGTTGGTGTCTACCTACCAGCACCAGTATTCAGCCATGGACAATTGTATGTTGCACTGTCTAGGGTAAAAAGTTTTGATGATATTAAAATAAAAATTATCCCCAACAAAGAACAAGGAAAATTGTTGAAAAACTCTAATAAAATATTTACAAAGAATGTTGTGTATAAAGAAATATTGTAAATAAATACGTTACCGTTATGTTTGATTTTTATTTTAATTTAAGTATCTAATCTAACAGAAACAAATTTTTTTTTAAGTACAATTTCAATATTGAAAATAATTATAAATATTTTTTTTGATTTTACAGGAAATAGCTTACACGTACCATTTTAATAGAGACCGTTGTATTTGACCACAACGGGCTCTGTTTCTAGTTTTATATATTTAAAAATATTATTTTAGGGAGCTGTAAAAACCTCAGTGGGTAAATAAGGCTTTCGGCTAAAATAAAAGAATATAAAACCTGTCTTTGTATAATATTTCCTGAGTAAAGGTACATCAAAGATGCCAATTTAACACGGGCGAGATAAGGAGTGCGAAACCTCCTTAAAAGAGTATAGTCTTTTACAAATTAATTTTTTTTGTAATTTCGTTCCTTTAACTTAGATGAAGTGTATTTCAATCTTTCAGAATAATTATGTCAGTTTGACACCATCCTTTCAAATGTAGGAAACTATGAAAAATCAGGAAACTAAAAAAAATATTAAGGAAATCCGTTGAGCCGTTGCCAAGTGATGGAATGACAACGAATTTCAGGTACTAATTTTTATATATTAAATATTACTGTAACCGAACATTAATGATTTAATTCTATAAGGTAATCTCTTAAGGTAAGCTTAAAAGAGGAGGAAATATTTTAAGGTATAGTTTAAAATCGGTTTTAACATATATTTTTATTGAAAGGTCCTCCATAAAATCTTTTAGCTGTTTAATATCTATTTTATTCATTTTATAGAAGTCTATCTACGTGTTTTGTATACCCAATGATTGATTTTTGTTTCAAAATTATTTTGTTAATTTAATGAATTTCATAAATCATATGACTTAAAACCATGGTTCTGAATAGTTATTTTAATACTAAATATATTGTATGAGATAGTTATTCCGATTGATACAATAAAGTACTTCACAACAATAAAGAACATTTATATTTGTTGTACTTGTAATTTGTTTATTATTTTAATAAAGTACTGTGGGAGCTTGGTATAGTAAGCAAACTCATATAAAAATTATGTCGTTTAGTTTCAAAATTAAATTTCTGTGGTTAAAATATACGACAATTTTAACTGATTCATAGTTTTCTGTGAATCAAACCTCTTTTTATAAATCGATTTTTCAAGGCTTGCCGAAATGTTGGGTCTTTACTATGCAATGTGCGGCAGGCGCGCCCAGACTGTCCCAGATCGGGGTGGTGAACGCAATACAACCCTCGCGCATGCGCAAACAGACATCCATACAACACTACTTGTTGATCCTAGAGGACACGGGAACCCTTTCAGCAGAGGGATCATCAGAATGTGGTTTAGGATAGGTGATATATCTCCCGAATATTTTGGAATGATCAATTTTATGAATATTCAGTTTTGGTAAATGCATGTAAGGTTTGGATCAAATTTACAATTTTAAATTTGTAATAGTTCATTCCCAGTTTAATATTCAAGAAAGTTATGTATTATCTCAATTTCCCTCGATTAATTAACTACAATACATTAAAATTTGGGGTCTTTTTTATAAGAGGACCCCACTTTTCAACCTAACCACCCTCAGCCTCGCTCTGATTGGATAAAGATGGTTCATTATTAAGAAGAAATATATGGTATATAAGGAAACATAAAATTCGACTTAAAAAATCCAACCATAGGAAATTATTTTAAAGATGCTCAACCGTCAGATACCTTAAGTAGTACCAGACAGGTTAGAGTAGGTTAGGTTAGGTTAGGTTAGGCTTGGTTAGGTTAGGCTAGGTTAGGTTAGACTAGGTTAGGTTAGGGTAGGTTAGGTTAGACTAGGTTAGGTAAGGGTAGGTTAGGTTAGGGTAGGTTAGGCTTGGTTAGGTTAGACTAGGTTAGGTTAGACTAGGTTAGGTTAGGGTAGGTTAGGTTAGGTTAGGTTAGACTAGGTTAGGTAAGGGTAGGTTAGGTTAGGTTAGGTTAGGTTAGGTTAGACTAGGTTAGGTAAGGGTAGGTTAGGTTAGGTTAGACTAGGTTAGGTAAGGGTAGGTTAGGTTAGGTTAGGCTAGGTTAGGTTAGGCTTGGTTATGTTAGGCTAGGTTAGGTTAGACTAGGTTAGGTAAGGGTAGGTTAGGTTGTTAGGTTAGGATAGGTTAGGTTAGGTGCCATTCGTCGGGCTATTCCTATTGAAATTTTTTTAACTATGGGGTCCTCTTCTACAAAAAACCAAAATTTGTAGCTGTATTAAAGAATATTTCTTCAATTAATAAGAATATTAGATAACTAGTAAGCCATTAATAGTTTCTCAGATGTGTCGGGTTAGTTCAGAAAAATCACACGTTGCACGGATCCAATGGTTGCTCGAATGTCAGTTGTCTATACTGTACGACAAATTATGAAATGAATTCCGAGAATATTCCAGTGGTTTTAATAGTGTGTGAGAAAACACAACTTGAAGCTGTCAAGGGTCATTTAGGAATATATCAGCCAAGTACATAACATTCTGACCCGATTGGTAGTAATTCATTGGTGACTTGTAAATATATTTTTCTTTTACATTATATTTGTGCATTTTGTGCTTGTATTTGTAGTATATTTGTGCATTTTGTGCTTATATTGTAATAAATTTGTGTTGTGTGACGTTTACTTGTACTGTATATATTTTTGTACAATACAATTATTACATTGCATTTTTACTACGTGCATTTAGATATATCTTGCGTTTAATACCATTCTAATGTTTTTAAAATATATTTTTCAGCATATATTTAGCAGCAAATTTATGCTAAAGGATACAAAGTCTGTAACTAGTTCGTTATCTAGTTTTATACGTTTCAAGACAGTATATTTATATTAACTATGTGTAACTCCAAATTATATAAACCTACAATAGATATCTCATGTAATAGGAATATTTGTGCCCATAATGCAGTTAGTTAGAGGCCCGCAACCACAGCTGGTTTAAACTCTATTACATTTACACAGGACTACACTAGCGCTCCACAATGGACCACAGAAACAGCTGATATTGTGTGACACAATAGTATATTTCATAACAAGAGTGGAAAGTGGGGTTTTGCATGTTCGAGACTATATGTTTGAAGTGCGAGACTTGTCGAGCACTTCGAATGGTCGAGAACATACAAAACACTTTCACTCGAGTTTTGAACGATACTTTTCACTACACTACGGAATAAAAACAGGTGTTGTTGACTGTGGAAAATTTTCGGTTGTAAACAATGTTACTTTCGGTAGTAAACAATAGACAGCTGTTCAAAATATGATGTTTCGCAGGTTGTAAACACATAACGCGCATATCCCGTATCTTGCTTCATCTGCTGTATTATTCATCTTACTAATATTTATTACATTATTGATTTATAGGTGAGTAAGTAGTGTTTAGTTAAAAAAAGTATCTTTTGACGTTTGTATCCATTAGATTGCTTGATATTTTATATATATATATATATATATATATATATATATATATATATATAAAGACAGCACTTAGCAATATTTTTATAAAAGAAAAGTATTATGAAGTTTTAATAAAATAATTAAAGAACATATACAAAAAACAAACTACAAAATTTAACAACGTTGTGTGTGAGTTATGGTGGGGGCATAAGGAGGGGGGGGGGGCGAAATTGATGTGATGAACAGCATAATCAAACAATATAACATTTAGGTTATTTTCAATTCAATATATTATTTTCGCTGTTTCCATTTGAACTTCAAACTGTTCTGTCCTCTATTTTCATCTGCCTGAGGAACACTTTTCGTTCACCAATTAAAGAACACAACTTATATTTTTATTATAAATAAACAAATGGCAGCAAACAAACTGTGTATACAACAATACATTAATGTGTTGAGGTTGGATAGCTGTCACCTCTACTGTACTAAATCAGCTGTTTTTTAATTTTGTTTCTAATGTAAAGTTTCTTTAACAAATTGTTGTCATTTCGATGAACATTTTACTAAATCGTCAGGACAAAGCTATTGTGGCTGTGAGCAGAGTCTGTTTGTAAACTGATTTTGATTTATAACCTAAACTTATAATGTTTCATCTTACTTTATTCGTAGTAATGAATTGACTAATATTACTATTATTTGTATGTATAGAGGACTAATTTTAGTTAAGAAACAGATAGTTTAATATTATGGTTTAAATTTGTTTTATAGTTTTATTTATTTAGGTAGACTACGAATAACTGGAAAATAATTGTTTACTTGGTTACCAAAACTAGTCTATTATCCTACAAAAAAAATGTATGTTACCTCCACAAATTAATATGACTATTAGTCTACTGCGCATCTCCGGCCTTTTAAGGTGGTTCTGCCGGCATTAGAGACAACTGAATTCTGCTCGTAGCACTGGCTGTACGTATGACCGCTAGTCACTCACACATAGACACTCGACCTCTTCCTCTCCCCGTCTATATAATTGCAGGAAGTCGTTGAAGCGCGATCCTGCGGGTGCGGGTGCTGTGTCTTGCTGTACGTGTGCGTAGCGATTGGATTGAAATACAACATGTGGGTAAAAGTACAACCACAAGTTGAGTATAAATTGTTAATCAAAGTATAAACAAATTTAATCAATTTGGTAAATTGTGTGATATTGAAAAACAAATACACGACGTTGTATTTCTCGTCGTAATAAAGTAAAAACAAACATATAACATACATTATTTAAAATCAAATATGTTAATTTGTAGTAAAATTACGTAATTCAAAATAACTGATGAGCAAGACCAGTCCTGTGAGGGTCTTTTTTTATTTGGAATAATCGGGGAAATAGTTTCTTAATTCTGCATGAACCAAGACAGCCCAAATTCGCATCTTTGAGGTGATGTATTTTTAACTATAAAAATAATTTTAATGAAAAAACACTTGGGATGCGTTTAATAGCTGATATAAAGTCATTGAAATCGAAAAAAATCGAAAATTTGTTTGACCAAACTGCCATAAGTCCTTGTTTCACGTCCTCCTTTAAGCAGTTTTAGGTCAAATGTTATATCTTGAATATAAATGTTTGTTTTATTCATTTTTATTTGGTTTTTTTTTTTTTTTTTTTGTGCATACATTTCTGCTCATACACTTATCCATACCCAACAAGTTTCCCTCCTGCCAAGGTTAATTGGCTTGCATGAGGTACTTTACTGATGAAAGGGTAGTCGTGCTGTTATCATTAAGCACATTACCAGTAAGTGGGTGGAACACGTGGGAGAGAGCTGCATTAACGTCGTTGTGTAGGAGGTGAGTCAATACCTTTGTTTGCAAACTCCCTAAACGTAGATATTTGTCTTTAGTTAAAATAATATTTTCGATCATAATTTTGTTGTTAAATATTTAATTTTCTGTTTGATTCAAATATATACCCTAATAAATTTAATCATATCACGAAATAATGGCAAGGAAAAAATATTTTTGCAATTATATTTGTTGTACGTTTTTCAATAATGCCACCTTTACCTGTAGTGTAGTCAGTTACGTGCTTGGAGGCTACGTGTTGTTGAGGTGATTTTCTGTTGTAGATTATTTTTTTTATGTATAGGAGAAGCCGATCTCCTCTTTAACCTTACTCTGCCCATTCCCCATAGACTATTTTATCTGTTTGGGGAACTTATCAGACAGAGTAAGGGGGAGAACCAGTACAGTAGAAGGTAAATATTAATGATAAAAACTAACACTCAAGGTCAGGGTTCGAACCTGCACTACCTCTAACTCGCTAGACCACTCGGCCACTGGCTCTCCTACCGTGTTCTTATCCCATCATGTTGTCCTACCACCCATACACGGACAGTGGTAGTTACCCAACCACCCTCTCATACACGCACAGTGATAGGGATCCACCCTCCCACCCATACACGTACAGTGGTAGTGACCCACCCTCCCACCCATACACGTACAGTGGTAGTGACCCACCCACTCACACACGTACAGTGTTACCATCGGCACAACTAGATAAGTGTAGAGTGGCGAGTGTTCGTACAACCTTCAAGCATGTTAGATATCCGGGACTCTAAGCCAATGCACAGAAATTGATTTTAACCTGTTGCATGTTACACAACCCCCCTGCCCTTTTGTTGAGTAGTATAAATTAATGTGTAATATATATATCTGAAAGTCAGTAGTTACAAACTTGAACGGTTTATAAGAAATCACAATCAGTTTTGATTACTTTTAACATGTACATGATAAAAAGATTTTATGTTCAAATTCAATGCTGATTTTTTTTCCTTCAGTTGTTGGATGTGTTTTATTGCAAAATTTTTGGATTTTCTTGATGGTGTCAATAATATTGTCATTTTTCAGTGCTGAAGTGAATACTCCTTTATTTTGTTTAATTGAGTAAAACATATTTAATTTTGTTATTGATTTTTTACAAAATGAATGAAAAAACACACCATGTACAAAAATGTAAAAACGTCAACATTTAAAAAGTTGACATGAATGAAAAAGGTCGTAATTAAATAGCAGATATATATCAAGATTATGCCTATTTTAACATGTCAATAATTTTGCAATTCCAGTAGTTAAATGTAAAAAATATCGATCTACTCCACAGTAAATAGCTCTGTCACCGTGTAACTTAATTCAGTAAATACACATTAAAGTGACATATCACATTCAATACCAGAAGTTACTTTTATTTGTGTTGCCCTTCGTCTGTTTCATATCCGAAAAGAAGTAAATACCCTTTAGTGAGATAATATCGGAAACAATTTGTTCTTGTTTATGTAAAAAGTATACTGCAAATATGTTAGTTGACACAAACTTTATCCATTTTCTTTTTAATACATGGTGCGTCATAATTGTATACGTAAACTTGGCTTGGTCAGTGTATTTTAGTGACTAAATAATTCTTTACATGCAATGTATGTAAATTACAAATACCACTCAATCTATCTCTTACATTAATAATGATAATAATATTCTAGATAATTTAAATGTGCAGTAATATTTGGGATGATAATGATTTCAGATTTAAGGGGTGTTCTGGGGGGGGGTCATAAGAGTATGTGTTCAATATCAAAGGAATGATAAGTCCTATAAGGATGAACTTTGGTTTTCATGTTTTCCCCCGTTATTGTATGGGAAAGTGTTAGAGCCGTCTATAAAGGGTAGAAAACATTGTTTGAATAAAGCTGAAAACATTAGTTTTCATACTATTGCAATTTTCTTTACAACGTATTTTGAAAATCACAAGACCTAGGGATACCTCCTAAGGGGTCATAGATGCACAATAGAACTAGATTTATCAAAATTATGTATTTCAAGAAAACATAAAATGGATAAAGTAGATAAAACAAATAAATAGATAACTTATAAGACTATTAACGAGTTTATACGAATATATTATGGTATATTGATTCCATTTTTCCAAGTGAGTGTATCTAAATAATGATTTTTTTTAATATAATGCTATATGTAGCACTAAATATTATATTTTTTTATTTTAAAAAAGTGTTACTTAAAGTTATTTCTTGTATTGCCGTCATTGAATTTGAAAAATTACACAATCTAGAGGCATTTACATAGTTTATAGATATTTTAAATACACAGATATGATTGTAATGATATAATTCTAGATATAAGAGATGTGCTGGGGGGGGGGGGTTAGAGCTACAAAATAATACTTTCTCAAGTGCACGTGTTCAATATCCAAGCAGTAACAAATACTACAAAGGTAAAACTTGGTTTTTTATGTCTTTTAATCTCCATGATTGGACGGGAAAACGATGAAGCAGTCTGCAAAGGGTAGTAAAAATATTTTGGATAAAACTGAAAACCTCGTGCTTTTAAGATTATCAGCACTTTCTTCACAATGTATTTTGAAAATCTCAAGACCTTGGGAGCTGAAACTTAGAAAATATTGTCGTAGAAGCACACAATAAGACTAAGTTTAGTCCAATTCAAAGTTTTATAAAGATTTTCTATGGGTTAAGTAGATGAAAACTACATAAATAATGTGTATCGATACCGAGAATTGTTACGAATATATTATATGGTATATATTTTTAGCGAGTGGTATATGTAAAAGAAGATTTATTGACGTGCTGTATGTGACTCTAATAATTATATTTACAACTTAAAATGGTGTTATTTAAAGTTATTTCTTGTTTCCATTGTTTTTTTTTCAAAAATGACAATACCTAGAGAAAATTACATAATATATAGATATTTTAGATGCGCAGTAACACTTAAAAACTAACAATCGAAGTAGGAGGGCTTACTGAAAAAATAACTCCAAATTAATTTAGACGTTTTAATATTCCACTCTAATCTACATTTAATAAAGTAGGCTTTTCTTGGCGGAAGCGTGGTCCACTACCTAACGGAGCTCTGGCACGTGCTGGATTCTCTACACATTTCACTTAATAATAAATTGTTTACCTTTAAGGTACAAAGTACAGTAATGTTACTGTTTGCAGTAGCACTAGACTGCAAATAAAACGAATTGTGCGTAAACATTAGAAAAGCAACAATATTCACATAGTAGCTTGTGACATTTTTGGTTTAAAACCTAGATATGAAAATGATATTCATTTTCAGTTGTTTAATAAACAGTTGTCAGTATATTCGGTGTTTAGAAGTTAAACAACTTCACTTATAAAAAAATCATAATTAAGTAAACAGTACATAACAACATCGAGACAGCCAACAACTGTCTTAATACATAGTATTGACTCATTTTATTTAGATGCAAAATGACTGTTGACATTTCTAGTGAATAGTTTTGAAACAAATAGAATATTTGATAAAAGGATTGAATATTTTAACATATTATATCATCAAATATATATTCACACGTTGGCTCAGATCAAAAGTCCTCGATTTTTTCATTTAGCGAGAACCACATTAACCCATATTTAAACTCGCCAAAAAATTAACTATTGGCTATCGTACAATAGTTGTTTGGACTATTTTAATTCAAACGGTTTCCCAACAAAAATCATTGTCACGCTATTGAATCTGAAAAATTTCAAATGAAACATGATCTTAGGGTTTGTTTCAAACCTAGCAATTACACGGTTTTTTCGTTTTTACGAGTTCTAAATGTGACCAAAATTAAAATATTTCCATTTTCCCTTTCCAAAATACATCTATCTCAACTAATTCAATATAAGATCCAGCTGTACCTTTCAGGGTGTATCAATAAATATAGGTACAGCCCCAACTCCGAATTTGAAAATAAAAATTGTTATTTATAAATTGAAATTACATAAAAGCTAATGGTATGTCGTAATTGAAGGGAGAATCAGCGGCTGAGCGTCTTGAGGTATTAGGACTTTGACCTTAATTTAAGGATAGTGGACTATCGAAGCATGGCCTTTATAGGAGGGTTGTGTTCACTCCTATAAAGTGCTAATGTTAATCTCTTAGTACAGATATTCACATTTTACTGTATTGCTTCTACCCTAACAATGTCTTAATAAGTTCCATTCACAAATGTATATTTTATAGGGAATAGACAGAGAAGGTTAAAAAGAATATTGGACCTCTCCTTTTTAGAAATTTTAATATAGTTTATAATAGATAATTTTTACATCATATATTTTTTCACGTATCAAACTGTTTAAATATGTTTAAATATTGAGGCTGGATGTTGGTTTTTAATATTTTCCATCAAAACTGAAAACGTTGCTTCTACGAAATGGTGAGACGAAATGCAATTTGAAAATCGTTGAAGAATCTGCTAGGTCTCCATATCTCCTGTATATTTAGGGATGTATTTAAAGATACAGTGTATTCACTACAAGACAACAAACGAAGATAAGAATCATAAATGCTACAGTTTCCATTCCTAGAGATAGATGAGTTAGAACTGAAATTGGTTTGAGGATTCAAGAAAGGCACTTTGAATATTTTGCTTACTATTATTAGTTTTAATTTCATTTTTTTCAATTTCAACATAACTAAAATGATTATTGTTTTTAACTATGTATGTTTAATGTGATACAAATCAGAACTAATTCCTTATTCATTGTTGTAAGTTCATTTAATGAATTCAATGTAATGTCGAGTATTAATAGTCTTTTAAATCAGTAAGAATGTTCCAATGATTGAATATCTTTTTTGTTAACATGATTTTTTTTTATTTTTACTACTAATGTTTAAAACGTTTAATATATTAAAGAAAAATAAATGTTAAAACCTCTCCTTTCGAAGCCACATTCCACTCAACTTACAACGTTACCTACCTCTGTTCTTATCTTCTATTGTTCATTAAATAAAATGTTCAATAGTATAAGTAGGGTCGGAGCTGTACCTGTACTTCACGATAATCCTGCCATCTGGGTGATCGTGAATCAGGTAACTATACGACGATCAGTATATTAAATTGAGTTGAATTGTAATAGTTACCCTTTTTGGAAACAGGGAAAATAGAAAATGGTTTAATTTTGCCCACCATTGAGAATCGGATCAACATAAAGATGTTAATATCAACATATTTGGTTTGAAAAATGCTGTAATATTATGTATGACTAATTAAAATGTTTTAGACTCGAACCTGTGACACTCAGTTTTGGGAACAATTAGTCAATTAAAATTGTTGAAACCAATGTTATGCTGTTGAGATTGAAATATTTAATCAGATACCGACTTATGTAACCCTTAAGTGTGTTATTTACTTATACCCTCTTAATGTGCTCTGTTAAATTATCGATACCCTTTAAAACATAATTTGAAATATAAATGATATGCATTTTATTTTAAAGGTTAGGTTAGGTTAGGCTAGGGGTTAGCTTAGGTTAGGTTAGGCTAGGGGTTAGCTTAGGTTAGGTTAGGTTAAGTTAGGTTAGGTTAGGTTAGGTTAGGTTAAGTTAAGTTAGGTTAGGTTAGGTTAAGTTAGGTTAGGTTAAGTTATGTTAGGTTAGGTTAGGTTATGTTCGGTTCTGTTTAGGTTAGGTTAGGTTAGGTTAGGTTCTGTTTAGGTTAGGTTAGGTTAGGAGGCATTGTCGGTCTTATTAAATATAATACACAATGTTAATGAAGTGCGTTAAATATTTTTGAATAAGATATGAATTTATTATTTCAATAACAAATCCTTTAAAACCCTTCACAAAAGAAGCACTTTCTTTAATATAAATTGAATTTCTTAATTAAAGAACCTTCTTCATCTGATGCCAAATTGCCTTTTGAAAAACAGATTACTTCATAAACGTCTTTGAACTATTGTATATGTTGATTTTTTATCATTAATATTTATATATTCTTTTATACTGAAATAATATTTAGAGAATAAGCCTTTTTAAGCATTTAAGAAATTATAATATGATAAATACCTCAAACAGGCTTGCCTTGGAAGGCTTTATGTACAAAGTATTGCATTTTTATGGGTTAGTTGTAATATCAGCTTTGCCATACATTGTTATTATTACATACAAGACTTAAATTGTTTTGCACATATAAAAGAAAATGAGTAAATTATGAATGTACATAATCGTTGTTATGATGTGGAAATAAATTACTATTATATTGTTTTTATTTGCTTCATCCGCGTCATTGTTGTATGAAGAACCCTTTCAGGTTTTAATTTTTAATAATTTATATAGGGAATTTTAAAGGAAAAGATTATTTGTATAAAGGTGGACGAAAAATACAGATCTACAAAGCCTACATTCCACATTGATTTTCCTCGTATGTATGTGATGATGAAATGATTAAAATTGTGTTCCAATTCAGTTGCTTTTGCAACTGAAAAATATATACAAATCCAAGAACAATTTTACATGTGGAATTGAATGGATATAATTATTTATAGAATAATTAATACAAGGGTGTCCCGTAATTAAAGTGCCAAACTTTAATAAAAAAAGAAATAAATAAAAAAATAAAGAAAAAATCAAGAATAGTTTTTTTTTTAACACTTCGTTTACCAGATATCCACCGCTTTGTTCTTTTAACAAAAGTTTTTTGACTCCGAGTTGGCTCAACCGATCTTTGTGAAACTCGCTATTCATGTTACAATAATGAAGACCTATTCTAGAACAAAATAATCAACTTGATCCAATTTTAAATTTTAAAATGGCCACCATTTTAAATGTTTAAACGGAAATTGCTGAAAAAAGGCAAAATTTCACTAGGATCAAGGTTTTTTTAGATAATTTCACTAACAATCTGTTAGTATCAAAAAATTTACAATCGGACAAAAAATACTCGAGAGGCAGCAAAAAAGATAAAAACAAAGGGCTTTTTTGCTGTGTTTATCATCATTTTTTATGGAAATACGCTACAATTTATCTATATGACTACTGATACAAGAAATTAGCTTAGTTATAGATATAGAGCAAGAGCCCGTGAGTGCCAGACCTTCGGATTTTTATAAAAGCTGAAAATTTTCTATGTGTGTCCCTAGTACAGGTAAGAATGATCCCCACCCATGAAGCTGAGGCAGCGGTGGCTTTGGCAGGTAACAGGTTACAAAGGTGTATAAAATTCCATCTCAAATTTATCATGAAATAAAACTGAATTTTTTTATATTTGATTCATAATAATATCAAAACTTGCGTTGCTCATTGCCAGACAGTTAGTATGGTTGCAACCCTCTGCCGGACACCCTTAAACTATTATAATTTATAATTATACTTACGTTATATTATAAAACCTAAATTTTATATATAATTTTTTGGGGGCCTATTAATCTATGTTTACATAATAGCCGGACAGTTTCGACGGTTCTATCATATTGCCAGACGCATTCAAAGTGAGCAGTAGTTCGGAGAGCAAGGAGCGTATACAGTAACTAGTGCGAGTGAGACAGAGCGCTTGGTCTATTGCGGCCCTTCACTGCGCATCAGCTGTTATTAAGTTCAAATTGTGCAGTTTATTTTTTTTTTAATCAAGAAATTTCATTAAATAAATTTTTACAGTTTGAATAACAAATATTTAAAACAATGCTCAGTAAAATTGTTCTAATACAACTTCAATCATATCGAAACTCTAATAATTTTATTTATATTATTTTTCATTTTTACGAAGTTTATTATTTTCAATTCTATCGAAATTGTAAAGCTAATGAATTAAAGTAAATCAAATTTTATTGTTTATTATATCCTTATATCCTTAGAGAATACTTTTAAAATTTTTTCTTCAAGGTGGTGTGCTGTGAAAGTAGCTGTCATTTGAATAGAATTTTCTTGAAAAATTTTTTCTAATAAATCGATGTATATTTCATGTAAATACACTAATAAAAAACACCGCCCTTTTTTAATCACGTCTTCTTTAATGATTGTACTAATTTCATTAAAAACTGTTTGATGATACTCCCGGTGATAATGCCACTCCTTTTTTCTAGGCGTTGCTTTCAATGAAGATAACTTATTATTAAAATCAACTCGGCATTCAGTATGATAATAGATTTTTGAGCCAGAAAAAAATTCCAATTTATTAGAAAAATCTGTTAACTCTTTATGACTTTCAATATTAGGTTTGACACTATTTTTAAATTGCTGAACATCAGCTGCATGAAGCAGAAGCATTCTCGATCGCACTTTTTTCTTCTTTTCATCACAAAATATACAAACAACTTCGTTATTATTTTTACCAGCAATATTATCAGTCGAAATATTAACATCTTGAGTTACAAAATTATAATCACTAACTTCTGGTTCAAAAACGTCAGAAATATCTTGAAGAGTTGCAGATTGTAGATCTATTGATTCACAAATTGGAGCTGGCTGAGATGTCGTGGGAGATTCTGTGGATACAGACTGTAAATGAGATTCATTTTCAGATGTCGAAGGTTGTGTTTCTGTGGACTGGGATAGTAAAATTAGTTGAGATGAAGATTCTGTTGACGGAGACTGTGGATCAGGTAGTTCGGAACTCAAATCTCGTATCGACGACAAGGTTGAAGATGGATGAGTTGCTTGTAATTACACAACTCCCTTGTTTTTTCCCCTTTTTTTTCAGCACTCAATGGTTGAGAGGTGAAATATTTTTTCATAAGACCTGTAAACGCCTTGTAACATACTCTGTGATAACCACTCTCGGTGTATTCACTGGGTAAAATAATGTCTCTGTATTTTAGGTTATGTATTTTTCGTAATTTAAGAATAGTCTGGCATTTTTTTAAAGTTTCCTCAGAAAATATTATTATATGTTCATCACTTATTACAACTGATCACATTTATTTTATAAACTGCACAGAAAAATAATACATTTATTATGAGCTTAGTCGTTCACCAGATAGGTACAATAAACAACAGCTGATGCGCAATGAAGGGCCGCAATAGACCAAGCGCTCTGTCTCACTCGCACTAGTTACTGTATACGCTCCTTGCTCTCCGAACTACTGCTCACTTTGAATGCGTCTGGCAATACGATAGAACCGTCGAAACTGTCCGGCTATTATGTAAACATAGATTAATAGGCCCCCAAAAAATTATATATAAAATTTAGGTTTTATAATATAACGTAAGTATAATTATAAATTATAATATTTTAAGGGTGTCCGGCAGAGGGTTGCAACCATACTAACTGTCTGGCAATGAGCAACGCAAGTTTTAATATTATTATGAATCAAATATAAAAAAATTCAGTTTTATTTTATGATAAATTTGAGATGGAATTTTACACACCTTTGTTACCTGTTACCTGCCAAAGCCACCGCTGCCTCAGCTTCATGGGTGGGGATCATTCTTACCTGTACTAGGGACACACATAGAAAAATTTTCAGCTTTTATAAAAATCCGAAGGTCTGGCACTCACGGGCTCTTGGACTAATACAAAATAACACTACTGACAGATTGCAAGTGATGAAATTTAATGAATTAGACTTCAAACCAAATCTAGATAACGATGATTCTACAGTGATAGAGACCTGGACAACACACCTAAGGTTGTAACAAAATATTTGCTTGGAGTAAAATAAATAGTAAATGTGTAAAAATGTTACACAACACACTTAAATAAGTCACACAAAATCAAACACTATATATAATGTTAATAAAACAATAAATTTTAATAATAATATAAATAATTAGTATTGAATAGTACAATACTAAGAAATAATAGGACAAAAACAACAATACAATAATAGTACATAACCGAGTAACAATATATTATGTAATAAAATCAGTAAGGAATGGTCGTCATAACTAACTGTCAATTTCAACTTAAGTATTTATTTAGTTTCCTTGTCAGTTTTCAAGTTCCCTGAATGCTGCCACAGGAGTCGATTGTCCCGCACCACAATAGAAGTGTACGGAACCCTGATTACAGACCCACTGACTCGTGTCCGGGACAAAGAGTTAGTGCGGTCACTTTCCACCCTTCAGAGTGCTTGTGGAAACGGTTCTACAGATGTTCATTGCACGACGAGCGCAGCTTGATAATTGTTCAAAGTTCCACAATAACCTGTTTGGTTTCAAACTACTTCATTACTTTAATTTGTATGTAGGCCTTACAAATAATTATACTATGGATATTGTATCCTTACTGTAAACATTATGCAGGGTGTTTCAGAACTTTGGGATACTGTTCCATAGACCAAAAGGAACCACAAACTAAGTGTAAGGAATGGTCTATCTCTTTTTGTTTATTTTCTCTCTGTCTCTTTTTTTAAATATAATTTAAAAAATTAATAATTAAATAATTAAATGTGTTTTTTACTTAAATAATTATATTTTTGTAAAAAAATTTTGTAAAAAACAACTTAAAACAAAAAAAGTTTTGTTAAATTTTTCTTCATAGTTTCAAAATGGCGGCCGTTTAAAATATTTAAGTTGAAATAACTAAAAAAGTATTAATTTTATTAAAATATTACTTAAATAACATTTTTTATAATGTTTTAATACAAATTAAACAGTACATTAAGTTTTAAAATCGAATATCAAATAACTGAATTATTGCAAGTTTAGTATGATCGTGCTTGTTGTTATCTCATTCTGGTGGTGCCCAGAACATGCACGGTCGAAATAAACTTTCAATAATTGAGTTATTAGATATTCAATATTAAAACGTAACATACTGTTCAATTTGTATTAAAGTATTCTAAAAAATGTATCAGAGCACTACTTTAATAAAATTTACAGTTTTTTAGTTATTTCAATTAAAATATTTTAACCGGCCGCCATTTTGAAACTTAGAGGACAAATTTAACCAAACACTTTTTGTTATTAGATATAATTATATTAAATACGTTTCTGAAGTTTGGTTAAATTTAGTTGAGTGTTTAGAAAAATATAGTTATTTAAGTAAAAAACACGTATAGACAGACAGATAATAAACGAAGAGTGTTTGGCCTTGTCGGTCTATGGAAAATGTGTAACACTACAAATTCACCAACATCACAGTACATGTTTGAGTGGATAGGAGGGTCAATAACAAAGTGCATGTATTGGTGATGCATGTACAGTCCTAGGCTTCTTTTTCCAGTGAGTTTTTTTTTTCACAAATACTATCTGAGATCTTGGAATCACAATGTTAGTAATAACCACGATATAAAATAAAATTAATTTCTCTAAACAAAACACTTGCCGTTTTATCTCTTATGAAAACACAGCTAACCTCTAAAAAATATGTAGGATGTAGACAGTAAAGACAGTAAACATCTGACAGCTGTCTTATTTGCTGAAATTTGACTGCAGCAAATTAGCCAAATGATAAAACAAAAAGAAAAACCAGTTTCGTTAGACTGATATATGTATAAAGGTGAGCAACAAAAAAAAGCTTGAAGCGCATTACACACTAAGGTGAAAAGGTACTCAACTACTAAAAAACTTTGAAACAAATCAATTTATTTTTTACACTTTCCGAAACTATAGAAACATAAACCATTTATCATTTTAAAGAGAAAATTCTGGGGTACAAGACAAAATAAAATACATAAAATTGATTTTTCAAATTTTTTAAAATTAACCTACATTGATATACGCACCACTCATAGTAAGTAGACTGAACCGTCCTCTGCTGAAAGAAATTGCATCAGCTGTGTTTTTAATTACTGCATCAATCAGCTGTTTACACAGAGTAATAAATTAGGGACTGCAATCTAATAAGTGTCAAGTTTTATTGGACTGTCCACTACGTTGTAAATCAACACATAAAAACGTAACTATCTATTTAATTTGGAATTCGTAGGATATTAAAAATATATGGCACTGAAATTAAAAGCAAGTTTACTCCTTACGTAATTCAATTTTATAAATGAAGTTCTAATAATGTAAATGTTTCTAACCATTAAAATTTAAATACCAAACCTTTTGTGGCCATCTCACGTAAAAAAGCTTCTGTGATGAATGAAATTTAACAGCATAGCCATTGATTTTTTTAATATTTTTTATTGTGTATTGGGTTATTTTATGATTTTTATAAATTTTATTCAATGGCAGATATATGACATATACTAAAACCACCGAAATTTCGAATGAGTTTAGTAGCTATTTTATTTACTAACATTTTTTAATATATTTCTGACAATTTTATTTGTACCGAATTCCAATTCAATACGGGTGTAATACAGAGTAGAAAATAACTCCTGATACAATTTAATATTTTCTCAACCGTTCCAGATAAATCATTGAAACTAGCAAACAAAAACCGGATTTTCAGTATAACTGTATAATTCTATCTCTTCTTGGGGACAGCCTTTTGGAGTACACATAAAACCTTTAATACAGGCATATGTAATTATGCATATCATATTAAAGAGCTTTATTAATAGAACACGATGCCACAAATTTCATCTAAAATGGACTACGAACCTGGAAATGACAGCCATTCAAAGTGTGTATTGGATTGCCATTGGCTAAGCATTATAAAATTGTGAAATATTTAAATGATCATTCAACCGCTTTAGATGCTGAACTAAAAAGCTTAACAATGTTTTTACGTCGAAAACCCCTACTAGTAAGAGTTATGAAGTGGGCTGCTGCAATTCCTGGTGGATGGCCCACTAGGAGTAAGAAGAAAGTTTTTATTTTAGTGGAAGGTTACATTTAAATCAGGTTTAATGTGTTTACTGTTAAAACATAACTCCACAAGTCTAATGACAAAAGGGTAATTATCTGCAACATTACAGTAAATTAATCTCAGATAATTGTTGAACTTCAAACGGCCACCATATTTGGCCCGGCTGTTCGTTAGAGGTAAAGTTTACGGCGTTGTGTTCTACTGATAAAAGCCTTCAATTTGATATCCATATTAACAAATGCTTGTATTGAAGATTTTCCCTGAACTCCGAGTGGGTCATTTATAAGAATTTATATAAATTGTACAGTTAGGGTGAAATGTACAATTTTAGATAATGTTTATGAGTAGTATTGCTTTATCTGGAACAGTTGAGAAAATGTTAAGTGCAATCAGGGCCTATTTTCACCCTGAATGGACTTAAACATTGTTGATAATAGTAGATCCTAGTTTTGTTGTTTTTTTTCTTCTTCTTCTTTTTTTAATATACTCTCAGTTTACCCAAACCATTCACTTTACAGAAAGTTTAGCAAAGGGTCCAAGATTGCCAGGCTTGTAGTTCGGTCTTGAGATAAGTAAACAATGTAAAGATTCAGTGTGTAGTTGGAAATTCAATGGTAATTCTTTAGTGACATTTTTAGCATTGGATGCAATATTGCCCACTATTTTCCAAATATATTAAACTGAGTACATTTGTTTGAATTGTATTAAAATGGTCCCTATTGAAATTTTTTTAAACTTAAAGGGAGCCATTTACCCATTTTATTTATTAATAATTTCGATTTGATTTAATTCAGACAAAATGGTTCGTTGACCCAACGAACCATAGGTTGACAATATTACATGAAAAAAACCACACTATAACACCATTGCATTGCACTGGTACCTTGTTTATACTGGGTAAAATTACTGTAAACATTTTTTTAATCTTAAATAATTTCAATTAAAACACAAATAACAAATAATTAACTTATTAAGTTTATACATAACAGTTAGAATATTTTTTTGTAACTTTTTGTTAAGGAATATTTTTCTTTTTTTAATGTTCCCATTATTATTTGATTTCTTATACATTATGTAACAGATAAAAAACATAATTGTGGTACTGTTAGATGTGGTTATCTCACGTACGGGGATGGGGATGGCCGCCAGTTTCGTGGTTACCCCATTGCATGCCAAATGTGTTTTAGAGGAACCGTTTTATACATTTACATATCCTTTTGCCTAGTTCAGTGAGAAATGAACAATTACTCTCTTATTTTCGGTCATATAAAATAATTGTTGAAAAACTAAATTTTGTTCATTTTTTCTTTCTATAACAATTATAATTTAATAGTAAATAATATTATTTACCATTAAATTATTTATTTATGTGAATTAATTGTAATTCAGTTATGAGACAAATTCAACATTAATCATCATAAAATGTGTTATCTGTCAGACAAAAATGATTTAGTAAAAATGTGTCAAAAAGCACTAAATTAAACGTTAGTTTTTCTTTTCCTTTTTTTAATAACTTCTATTCAGGATATATTATGAAATGGAATCACTATTATATTTTTGCGAATCTCCATTGTACAAACTGGAGTAAAAGGTTCATTCTACAATAAAATTAAAAGAAGATGCAACTCATTTTTAGTGAAAGTAATAGACATTTTTACTTTCAATTAACAATCTTAAATTGACCTATTTCGTGTAAATTTCCGTTTAAGAAGCAGAATTCATGTGAGCCTCAAAGATACCTACATGGTTAGTTTTAGATTAACTGCAGACTAGAAAGTTGAAGGATCTATAAATAAATATAAAAAGCCGAATACTATTGATTTACTGACACCGTTTCTAAAAAAATATAATGCTTTTCCACCACGCTGTCACCTGATAATGTCCAGTGTCTACCACCATTCACAATTCTCTACCGCATATGTTATGTATGTTATTGTTCTATTAAATCAATTTAATTTAATTATTTTAATGTATCGTCATAATGTAATTTTTTTAATTAATGTAATGTATATAAACTGTTCTCAAGGTTAATCATAATTTGAGCGATATCTATTTATACATTTTAATTAAAAACAGCTGATACAACGACTATTCCATTGCATTGCAACAATAACAATAATACTACTTCTTTTCATTGGCACTTTTGTGCCAAATACAGCATGTATATAAATACATCTTTGTACACCAATTGGAAATTTGAACGAGAATGAATCATGAACCGAAGCTAAGTATTATAGCAGTCCATGTCCATATTGAGCTAACTAATCACAGTCTAATCACATATAGTCACTGTACTTTAATTGCAGCGCTCCAAGTAGCCAGCAAGCGGAACTACGCTACATTTCCATTGTATTGTACTGCATCTAGCAACGAAGTGGAATAATAACAACAAAGCCGTGCTATGACAGACTGTTAATCATTATGTGACATTTATTAATCCCAACTGTGAATGTAAACTGTCTGCATTCAAGTCTCCACACGTACTGATAGTTACAGAATGGAATGAACACGGATTCGTCCAGCGTACAGCCACATGTAGTATCTAAAATAATGAAGGCGTTTTTATGTTTATTACGACAACTGACGTATGTGATCTAACGAATTTATGTAGCACCATTTAAAATTAAACACAAAATAATATTTTACAGTTTTGTATATTTTATAAACGTACAAAACGTTTTATTTCGAAGTAAAATAAAGCACTTTATGTGTATTTCAACTGTAAACCCTTGTTGTATGTTTATATGTGGAACTGAAATGTTCACGTAACGTTCCTTCACAGCAAGTTATTTTTAAGTAATATTATAATATTAAATTGCTATCCTAACATGATGTGTTCTTTAACATAGTAGACTACGGAGTTTTTTCACGACACGATATAATAATATAGATGTAAAAATATGCAGGGGAAAATAAGTAGTTGTACAAGGTTGATTTCACAAATGAATTAAAAAACAATCAGTGATTTGTTAAACAATCTATCAATTAAAAAATGTGTTGCTTAATGTAAAAAAAAGCCTTATACATAAAATATTTAATAACGGCATCATTATCATGCCAGGTGTGCCCGCTACAATACGGCTTGCAGAACGCCTGCAAACCAGGGTTAGGCAAGGGTCGCCTTCATTCAATTGTGTAATTATCAGTACTGCTGCTGGCTGACCGCTAGGATCGCTAGCGTCGTGCCTGTCATCAATATCCTGTGATGGCAGGACCGTATGTTGTTAGACTGTGGACCTTGCAGCACGCTGCACCCCTCACACTGCACGCACTCACGCACCATTTATTTTTGGATTATTTATACCTATGAGTTATTAATAAAAATAAATAAATAAAAAATTAAAAACACCGTCGAAAGTAATATTCAAATAATGTATATAACATTTCCCGTGTTACGTCTTTATCTTATTTTTTATTAAAACTGAAGGAAAAATATATTTTCACACTGGATCGTAGTTTTAAACTCATTAAAGTCATATTTCATTAATTTATTTATAAAATGTAAGCAGCAATAAAAACAAAGTGTTTTAATTACTTCCTTTAATTAAGATAATATACAAGCAGATATTAATGTTGTTAGGTTTTGTATTTTGACAAGTTTTGTAATTTGTTCTCAACAAATTGGGACTCGTTATGCAAATGATAATCTTTTTAATTAATTTTTCCAAGAATTTCAGTTGATACCGAAATTACTACGATTGTTATAAAATGCCTTGTTATAGCTTCCTTTCAATGCCTCTCCTACATTTGACAGGGGACAAACGTTGGTGGACAGTATACAGATTGGTCATTGCCGGTTGATTGGTTGGTTGCAATAGAATTTTCCACCTAGATGTCGATAATTGAACGATCTATTTATAAATACACAATCAAGCAGGCACATTGCTTTGATTCGATGACAATAGTTATATTGAATAAAAATTAGTATATGTTTAAACTTATAGTTAATTAATCTATATATAATCTTCGAAAACATGACTGTGCACGCTATGTGATTTTAATAAATAATAATATAATATATTGAAAATTGCAATAATGTTTTGTGGCAATTTAAAAACTAAATTAACCATCGATTTGGAAGAGTTGAGCATCTGTTGTATTTTTAAATTGCTATATGTCCATAAACAGTTTTTATATTTACATACTAAGAAAACAAATTAATTAATTTACTATAGTTCTTCAAACGCTCGTGAAAAAAAAAAACTTAAGAGAAGTTATCAGCCAAAGCAATTTAAATAGAATTTAAATCAAACTTACAAGCTATTTAGCCATATTGGCCAAATTAAAGGCCAAATGGCCCCAGTTTTAAATTCATCTATATTTATAAAAGAGGATGTTTGTATATATATGTTTGAAGTTTATGCGCTGCCAAACCATCCAACCGATCGCCATGAAACTTTAGGATGTTGTCCTGTATACTCCCGAGATGGTTTCTGTGAAGTTTGATGCAGATCCGTCCGCAGGGTCCCGCCCCACGGGCTCCTAAAGATCCCATGTTATTCAAATGGAGAATCTGAATTGTTTACAAAAAACATATGACTGTGTGGTTTAATGTAGTTTCACATGCCATAAGCAGATTGAAGTTCTCACAACAACAGTACTGTATATGTTTTGATTTATTGTAGTTCTACATTTCACCTTGAGAGTGTAGCACACATTACTTTTACTTGATCAGGTGATCTGTATTTGGTGTT
This sequence comes from Stictocephala bisonia, assembly GCA_035578905.1. Taxonomy (NCBI): domain Eukaryota; kingdom Metazoa; phylum Arthropoda; class Insecta; order Hemiptera; family Membracidae; genus Stictocephala; species Stictocephala bisonia. The sequence goes on along the minus strand of JAQJVL010000092.1, from coordinate 1,928,164 downwards.
AACCTTTTTTCCTCGGTAATTAAAACATGTGGTGAAACGTGAAAATAAAAAATAAATAATTATTTGTTTTGCAGTTTACTTTTTATGACATGCCTCCTAAAAAGGTATTTTTTTATTTATTTATAGTTCATAGAATACTGCTTAAGAGTCCTGGTAAGGTCGTAGATCGATCTTCCTCACGAGGCGACATGCCAAGATCCAAAAATGGGACTGTAGCAGTGTCTTGGTGAGGCCGCAGGCCGAGCATACCTCACGAGCGTAGCGAGTGACGACGGGGTTGGCACGCGAAGCGTGCAGGGGTGCCCCCTAGTCAATTATAAAACTGCATTGAAACAGTATATGTACGAACTGAGATGAAAACAAGTTGAAACAAACCTTCTGAAATGAAACCGAATAAAAATATAATAAAATAAAAAGATATATTCCATAAAATAACTCTTCAACATACAGTAACGGTATTTTGAAAGATAATTTGTTGGCGTGAAATATAACACGACTCTTGGAAGTAATAACACGCACCCGCTTGCTTCAATAACGCTCGTGCAAACAGTTTTGATTGCTTCTAACTACTGAGAAAACGTTAGAGAGATAAATATATTAACTCATTATAAATGTTTTTATGTACTTTAATTTAAGTTGCATCTATGTTATAAGAAAAGTTGTTTCTGCCAACAAACTGAATACACAATGATTGTATTGAACACTTAACTTGTTACTCTCTCCCATATGCGTTAGCTTAGAGAAAGTATTGGGACCGTAAAAAAAATCTTTTTACAAGTTGGTCTAAAATTCCATTTTCTGGTTCTGATGCCCTGAACCCAAAAAAGTGTTTTTTTTCGAAAAAGGTTTTTGGTGTGTGTCCGTATGCGTGTCTGTCTGTGTGTATGTGCAGTTCGCTGGACACCAAACGGATGTATAAATTTTTATGAAATTTGGTATTCAGTTATATTTAGCCAATATATCCAGATAATTTTTTCACTTTTTTGAAATTTTAGTTTTTTTATGAGCAAAAAACTTAGAAAATTAGAATTTTCTAAAAAATTGCTTTAAAGATTTCAATTACATTTTCACAAAATATTTGAATTAAAATTTAAGATATTTTAGTAAAAACCGCATGTCTCCAACTTGACTAGTTTTTTAGCTATGGTAAAAAAACAAATTTGGGAATCAAACTGGTAATTTTCAAAGTTTTTATTTTTTAGTGTTTAATGTGGGGGAAAGTTTGCACCAATTCTTCGGAACCATTTATTTAAAAATCTCTTTTAGTACCATCGCCTATGTGTTTCCAAGATCATTCAAGTAAAAGACCACTTTGCCAGAAAAATCGACAGCCACTTTCAAAGTATCGTTATTTACTATATACTCGTGGCTCACAAAGAAGCTCGTGGCTCCTTTGAGGATTGTGTATATTGGGTATACGCCTCTACAGTCTACATTACATAGGAGATTGAGATGGGACTTTGGGATGGTTGTACTCCCTGTGTTTGAGGACGTCTAGTTCACTGTCTTTGGAGGATCGCACAAAAACCTCTGTTCGATTTATTTTATGCAAATGGTGTTTGTTTGAAACAAGCAAACCTATTTTTAAACGTACAATATTAACTTCAACTTCACTTTTATTGATATTTTACATTGTTGGACTTGTTTATGTTTTTTCCAGATAGATGTTATTAGTTCAATTTTTCAGGATATGTTTTCCGATTAGCGTTATTTATTATAACGGTTATAGCATTCGTTGTGGTATTTACAAATATTGATACAATATAATAACTGCAAAATATGACTGTAAATATGCTTTAATCTAATCAGTTTACCTTTTTTTTTTGTTAGGAGTTTTATTGTTAATAACTCTATCGATTTATAGATACTACAGGCCATTAGTAATGTTTAAATAATTTATGATAATTTAGAATAGTAAACTATTAATTAGGTAGTTAAATGTCCTTACTTAATTGGTTTTGATAACTGAGTTGGAAAAAATATATTATGTTCCCAAATTTAAGTATTGTCTACAAATAATTAGGCATTGTTGTTTCTGAACTATAAACAAATAAATACAGCGTTGTAGTTTGACTTATTTGTTCACTGTCACTTCAGGCTACAATCTAGTACGTCAACCACCAAACTTAATAATTTGCTGCTCTTATTTAAAGATTTTTTTTAAAAGAAGAAATCATATCTTTCATACTTACTATGATTTTATTTTAATACAATATTCAAGAGAGCTGAGATAGAATAGAAAAATTTTTGGCTCAGAGGTTTTTTTCATTACAATTAAATTTTATTTTAACCTATTCTGATTAAAGTTCTTTACTTTGACATGAATTAGTGAATTTATTTCAATAATTTAAGATTTGTGAGGTTATATTGTTTTTAAAGTTCTTGGGTTTTGTAATGCCAACTCCTTCTGTAGTTCTAGGTTTGAAAACTGCTAAATGTAATTTTTAATGTATAGTAAATGTTATGCACTTACGAGTATGACATTTTATCTGTATACATTAATAAAGGTACGTACAATTTAATTTACTTTAAATTTTTGGCAGTTAAGGAAGTGCCTTGTAGAAACCAATGTTTTAGTGGGATACTTGTAATGACCGTGGTTTCATATCCAGTATTTAAACCGCTGTAACCATATTTAGATATTTGTGAAAATCGCCAACACACTGTCAGACAACGGATCGGGAAAGGACACGTTTTATATTGAACTGTTTGCTTGTTTTGACGGAAAAAACTCCAGTAAAATACCGGACAGTCGAAACTGGTCACCTATTTTTTTTTTGTTTAATATAAACTAATAATATTATCATTTATATTAATTTTTTAACCGGAGCTTCATGCATACTTCGGTTAAATTACTCTATCTTTTTAAAAGAGAATAGAGCGTTAACTTTAAGTAGCGTTCAATAATAAAAACTCATTCAGTATTACCAAAGTTGTATTCAACCATACTACTTTAGAGCTAGTAAACAAGTATTCTTCAATCCAGACATAAAAAGTGGGGAAAAAATATATAAACGCTTTCACAACTTTTGTATGACTTCTTTCGTAATAGTAAAATCATTATAGTTACAATGGACACACTTTTTGATACCATTAGCGACATTTAATCTTTTCAGGGGGGACAGCCCACGAGGAGTTAAACGAAAACCTTCAATTTAATCCTAGGTCGAATTTGGTTTAAAATGAAAGGTCTATTAAAGAGAAATTATTTGCCACAAATCGGACTTCAAAACGTTTATCTTTTCCAGAGTAGCAGTCATTCAATTCAAATTAACTAATTTGAAAAATATTATTTCTCCGCGATTTAATGGTTTAAAATAAATTATACTGATTAAAAAATCACACTTTATGAAACATAATTATTCACACAAAATTAACTTATCAAATTATATATGTAAAAACAACAATTTTAAAAGTTGAGTCATATGGGGGAGTCAGTTGTGAATGTGTTTCCATATTTTTGTCCACCTTGTAAATAAACTACTATAAGCAAACTTACACTATGTTGTTAAATTGTGTTTACACCATGGATAACAACATTAACAGGATGACTCACATTCATTTATTTTTTAATGAATTTAAAAACGTTTTTAACGAATTTATAGAACGTACAATAGAAAATATTTAGATATCATATAATGATATAGGATACTAATGATATAGGATAGGCCGCTTAAAAAGCGAACTATGGGAAGTACCATTGCAAGTTAGATGCGCTGAGTGGTGGAAGTGAGATAGAGAATTACTTAGTCCCCACTGTGTCAATATAAAAGCTGTCTTGATTGTTACAGCATTTAAGTAACAGTTAATAATAGTAATACACAATAAATAATAACGGCCTGCTAAAACGAGCTTCTCCACTGCTGAAACTATAAGTGCTAAATATAATTATTTAAGTATACTAAAAAACAACCCAAAATTTTGACTTCCTAATCCACATGAAACACATACCTTTGTAAAAACCAACACTTGCTTTTAGGTAATGTGTAGTTTAAAGTTTTCTTCAAATGAGTAATTTCTTTTGTTAAAGTTTTTTACTTTAAAGATGAATCAAGGTGCTTGAAAAGATAGTAGCTAAATTGTTATAGGTAAAAATTAATTTATTTAAAGCCATCAGCTATCAAAGACAAATAGTAAAAATGTACCATTCGGCGTAGTACACAGTTTAATTGTCCTGTGGTACCACGTCATTAAACTGATTGCATACGTTTGGCTGGGACTCAGTGGAATGTCGTAAAACTCTTGGTGATTGAATTAAATTAAAATATTTAATCTTAAACTAGATTACAATTTGTCAAAATAAAATTATATTTGATATACGCACTTCACTTGGCAGATTAATTCAATGTGAGAGGTATGAATGAATGATTGAGATCGGCCAGTTAATGCACTCAATGAAATAGATAATCTGACATGTTTATTTAATAATATGGTGGAAACCTCTACCCACTTATAACTACCACCTTAAATGTACATCTGATTAAAGACATGAATCGTACACTAACATATTTCATACAGTATGCAATTTAATCTTGGTTATTCTTTAATAGACAAGTGAGTATTCAAAGTATTTTTAAAGTATTACTATACCTAATGTTCTAGTAAATAAATAATACTAGAGTACAAGAACTGATCAGATTTTAATTTATTTATCGGCTTTAATAAGGTTATAATATAAAATTACAAATATTTACATAGATCTGGACTCTTTTTAAAATACATTGTTTACAATTAAATGCAAGACAGATCATTATATTCGGTTAAATCAAATCAACAGGCGCTTTACAATTTATAATCAATACAATAAAATTCCCTTTTGAATAAAATACACTGGATATACTTCTCTGAATCAATTCAATTATTTATATACATATTAGGTGAACAAATTATTTATCATTTAAGTCCCCTTGAATATTATCAGACATTTAAAGCAAGTATTTCATATTCTTTTGTCCCAGGCCCTTGTAAATAATTGTATATCTACCCTCAAGATATGAGTATGTTCATTTCTCTTATTACGCAATAGACAATGAAAATATGTATACAATTATTTTATTTATTATTCATCAATCAAATCAACTTTAAATTATATAGTTATACTTTACTGGTATTCTATTATTTTTATATACACAAGCTTATATTTATTTTGAAATTATACGTCACTTTTACTTCATTTATACATTGTTTATGGATAGTTATTTAATCAAATTATAACATTTTTTCTGATTTTTTCCCTTGACATGGAATTGGCTTGGACATACCCCATTTACGTTGTCTTCTCTCCCCTCGAAGAGTTTAGCTGCCGTCGGGCCATCAGCGAAGATGTCCACGTCTAGAGGCTGGAGGCGGTCCCCGTCGACCGGTGCGTCTGTCCCAGCTGCCCTCTTGGATTTTCGTCCTTGATAGCGAGTTAGGCTGATTCCTGATTAGGCGGAGTGGTTGTGAAGTAGTCCGTTCAAGTCGTACCCTGAAGTTGGTGGTCAGGTCAGGCTGGCTGGCTCATCCCCTTTGGTGTCGGGAGTCCGACTGGCGGTAGATGAGACCTCCTTTGTACTTGGAGTGCCTCCTGGCTACCTAGACCTTTCTTCTGTGGTTCTCCAGACTTGACTGCCTCTCTCCAAATTCCCTAAGTCCTCCTTCGATATTCTTTCCCTTTCCAAAATCTACGCTTCCATACAGGGTAATCCCTACCAATATTTCCATATCCAATCAGATTAGATAATCACCACGCCCCCTGATTCCATTCGTCCGCGGAGTCCCCCACTGTTTGATCCAGTGTCAGCGGAAATCTTAATGGCCGAATTTTGGTGACTAGTCAATATTTGTTTTAAAACTTTGTCATAATTGAAACAGTTGTTGAACTCTGAAAACCGATCCTCAAGAAAGAAAGTAAAATACTTTACAATGTGCTATGAACATATTGGCTAAATGAACTGTGTGTTAATGTTACTACAGACAGTCACCCACCTACTACAAGTACATACTTTATATGTATCATTAATATAACATTTTATATAAATTTATGTAAATTTTTGTATAGTAAATGTATAATGACGGAAACTAATAAATAAAAAAATACGTCAAACGTGTTACGGTGATGGTATTTGTTGGTTGAACGTATGATGAATGGAGAAGAATGGGAGATTATATAACGTCAAACTTGAAGGACTTTATCTACAGTGTACAGCCAACGATCCTTCTTACAAACTTGCTTTAAGCTGCCATCTTTATAGATCAAAACTACCATAGTACTAGTTTAGGTTATAGTTAGCAGAAGTAAAACAAAATTAGATAAACGTATTGCACAAAACAAAAAAGTAATATTTATTGTATAATCTGCTTACTTCCGAAATATTCCTGTTTTTTTAAAAGACTGCGTGATATAACGTTGACTATGTCAGAGGCTCGCCTGTGGTATACTGACGTACTTATACTATATATGCGTACTTTCTAAAATATTTGAAAGATAAATTCATACTTTCTTAAACTAAAAGACTTTTTTTATAAACTGACTGATGCACTGAATAAATAAACCCACACGTTCAAGGTTATAAATTTAAAGGTACACAAAGAAAATCTGCAGAATTTAATGCTATCTATGTAAGACGGAAAGTATACAATGAAAACACATAAATAAAAAATAGGCTCAGGAAAGCTTTTGTAACAAAAATACATGAAATTGCAATAAAATTATGAATTAAGTATTTTCTTATTTCTTATTTTTCTTAACAGTTTTCTCAGTGAATGGTTTTGTCGCAGTCGATTGTCCAGCCCTTTACTTGATGTTCATTTTGGATTTGCTGGTAACTCCATAAACTATTTTTCGACCGATTGTCAGCTATTTGTATTTAAGAAATAAATCAAAGAGTATAATTTAAATCTGGAATTGACTTTTCTTTTTAATTAAAGGTCAAGTAAACAATTTTACGTTCACAAATAACGCTGATTTTTTTCAAATTACAATTGGCCTTGTGGAGAATCAAATCCAATATGGCGGTGGGTATAACAGACTGTTATAGAATCATATTCTTGTCATCTTATTAGTGTGTCTACACCCAGCTTTTTTCATTTATAGGAATGTTTCGTTCTAAATAGATATTTCGTTATTTTACCCATAAAATGAATCAAATTTAATCTGAAATCGTCTAGGTTTTTTAAGGACAATAAGATACTTATAACTGTAATTGGCTCAAATAACAACTATTAGGCCTACTGGAAATGCGGTATAGTCGGTGAGTCACGAGAAGTCCTCTGAATTTCATGCCTCTGTGGTATTGAAGGCGCTGATTTCCATTGAAACAGCACAAGTAATGTAGTCTACCTCTAGTTATTACAATTATGATATGTACACTACATGTCTTGTGCTGTTTCAATGGAAATCAGCGCCTTCAATACCACAGAGGCGAGAAGTTCAGAGGACCTCTCGTGACTCGCCAACTATAGTTCTCCAGTTGGAGTTATCTAGGTCTAAGTTAGGTTTGTAATTGTTATAAACCTAATTATAAGAGTAATTCGGTGTGATAAAACACAAATGGCAGTGGCAATAAGGCAATGTAAAACTATCTCGTTTGTTTGGACGAGTTTCCTTGATTGCATCCCAGATTGCTTCAATTAACTAAAATACCTCCCCATTTTCTTACTTTCCTCATTTAGGATTTCACTAAATGTTATATTTCGTTTTTATTACAACGGAAACAGTGTTCCTAGTGTGTGTATAATGTATACTTTTACAAAATGATCGTTCTGTGATAGCCATATCAAATTGCCTATATTAAACTAACTCAACAGTCTCTGAGAAGTTAGGATTAAAGAAGTCAAGCCTTTTGTAGTACAACAAAGATTGTTTACTAACGTTTTATTTAATTTTATAAGCATCATAAAATTTCAATAAAATGAATAATAATTTTAATGTCATAGAATGATTTCTACAACTCCATCATGTATGAATAGAATGACGTCACGCCAGTTTTGGGAAATTAATTTAAAATAAAACCAATTTGTTATAACTGCTTAAAATAATTAGTTTGTTAAGTATTTTTGTTGAAATGTGACTTGAACTAAGTGTTTTAAAACGTTATTTAAATATAGTGAAATTAACGAATGTTAATAGTATAAAAGAGTTAAAAATAAAATAAGTTTAAATTATGATATTTTTATAGAAATTATAAAATCTTTAATTGGCTACAATACAAGACGTTCTTACTACAAAATAATACACTACAAGTAAACGTCACACAACACATATTTATTACAATATAAGCACAAAATGCACAAATATATTACAATACAAGTACAAAATGCACGAATGTTACGGTGATCGATTTCGGTGAACCACGCTCACCTTCCTCAGACCAGAGGGATTCACAAAAGAATCAATAATATTATTCGATCACCATAATATTTGTGCATTTTGTACTTGTATTGTAATATATTTGTTGTATGTGACGTTTACTTGTACTGTATATGTACCAAAACGTATTATGCTAATTAAAAAACTATTTACAAAATAATTTAACGTTTTTCTTGTGTGTCATTGTCAAAGAGAATCTAATCAAAATGCGATAAAAAACTATAGTTGTTTCTGAGCGATGATTAAAAGATGTAATAGATGATATTGAGTTATATTTAAATTAATTATAAAACATATATATATATTTTATATATATATATATAAAACTATTTAAGGGTGCTAAGTTATTGTTTTTTATTATAACATTATTATAAATAGCAGCCCTAGTAATTACAATTTTTCTACTATATATATATATATATATATATATATATATATATATATATATATATATATATATATATATCAGATCCCCTCTTTTGACCTACTAACGAGTGTTGTGTAATACGTATGGTGGGCGTTACATTTACAATGTTAAATGAGCAGGTGTTTGTGTAATGTGCATTAAAGATGTATTATTACATTGATTTTAAATAGTTTGTACAAAATCTTTGTCGTACTTAAAATACTGATACTTTTGACAATCGTACTTTTATTACCAACATAGTTTTTACTTTTTATTCTGACAATTTTAATACTGATAAGAGTTTACGTCGGTAGTATTAAATAATTTTCATTTGTGATTCTACTCAATCCCTCCAGAAAAGTTTTTTTTTCAATGAAAAATGTTACGTTTTGAAATGTTTTTGTGTGATACATTAATACTATAATAGTTTTCAGTACAAAAAACTTCAAGAATAAATATCTTTAGGGTTTGTTTTCTTTTTAAAACTTGATTAAAGTGGTTCTCCGCAATCTGAGGACTATTGTTTATTTTATTGAATGATGTTTATTTATTCTTATAACGCTGATTGTCATTTTATAACTTAAAGCGAATGTCACACCTTTTTTATGAGGAAAGTTGATCTTAGGCCGATTATTCCTTAGAAATTGTCATTAATTAATAGCCCAAAGACATATGAACAGCCGGTTGTTGTCAGCTCATCCCTTTCAGCATTTGTTTTGACTCTGATTAGAATCTAACTGAGAACCTTAGTTTATAACGCCACCGATATACTGTATTTGATAGAGAAATCATGTGTGGGGTGGGTCGGGGTGAGGGGAAGTTGAGCGGTGGCAAAATGTCATTAGTCCTGAGGCGTCGCATTTGGGAAGTCACCTCTACATATTGAGATCTACCTTTGCCTTAGAGTGTTTGGGAAAACATCATATGTCTTAATATAAATCTCGACAACGTCGTAACATATCATATATTTCAAACTAGCTAAACACGTATTTTACTAATTTTATACATTTTTATCAATAAATAGGGGACACCCCTGCACGCTTCGCGTGCCAACCTCAACGCTCACTGCTCTCGATAAACCTCGGCCTTCTGCCTCGGCATGTGACTTTTGATTACAAATAATGGTATATTAACTGCATAACGTAAAATCACAATATTAAATTCATTAACAATATCTCAACTACACTACTTGCATTGCTACCTATTTATTAGTATAAATAACCAATGGGATTACTTAGCCTATTTCAAACCTGTTTATTTCATTTGTTTTTGTTTAACAGCTGAAGATTAAACTCTTATTGTATCAACATAGGGTAATGTCAAATATACAATAAACATGTTTATTTATTTACAAAACAGCCGTTATTATTTTACTAAAATCAACCCATTGTTATCCTTATGGAAGTGTTGTATCTATTCCTTAGGAGTAGTTTATCAAGATGAAAATAATTTAGTTGTCCTATTTAAGACGTAAAGAAACAGTGTACAACATTTCAGCCCTCTACCTACATGGAAAGTTGAAGAATAAGTGATCAGTGAGTCAGCCAGGGCTTCGCCTTTTAAATTAGTGATCAGTGAGTCAGCCAGGGCTTCGCCTTTTAAATTAGTGATCAGTGAGTCAGCCAGGGCTTCGCCTTTTAAATTAGTGATCAGTGAGTCAGCCGGGGCTTCGCCTTTTAAATTAGTGATCAGTGAGTCAGCCAGGGCTTCGCCTTTTAAATTAGTGATCAGTGAGTCAGCCAGGGCTTCGCCTTTTAAATTAGTGATCAGTGAGTCAGCCAGGGCTTCGCCTTTTAAATTAGTGATCAGTGAGTCAGCCGGGGCTTCGCCTTTTAAATTAGTGATCAGTGAGTCAGCCAGGGCTTCGCCTTTTAAATTAGTGATCAGTGAGTCAGCCGGGGCTTCGCCTTTTAAATTAGTGATCAGTGAGTCAGCCAGGGCTTCGCCTTTTAAATTAGTGATCAGTGAGTCAGCCAGGGCTTCGCCTTTTAAATTAGTGATCAGTGAGTCAGCCGGGGCTTCGCCTTTTAAATTAGTGATCAGTGAGTCAGCCAGGGCTTCGCCTTTTAAATTAGTGATCAGTGAGTCAGCCAGGGCTTCGCCTTTTAAATTAGTGATCAGTGAGTCAGCCAGGGCTTCGTCTTTTAAATTAGTGATCAGTGAGTCAGCCAGGGCTTCGCCTTTTAAATTAGTGATCAGTGAGTCAGCCAGGGCTTCGCCTTTTAAATTAGTGATCAGTGAGTCAGCCGGGGCTTCGCCTTTTAAATTAGTGATCAGTGAGTCAGCCGGGGCTTCGCCTTTTAAATTAGTGATCAGTGAGTCAGCCGGGGCTTCGCCTTTTAAATTAGTGATCAGTGAGTCAGCCGGGGCTTCGCCTTTTAAATTAGTGATCAGTGAGTCAGCCAGGGCTTCGCCTTTTAAATTAGTGATCAGTGAGTCAGCCAGGGCTTCGCCTTTTAAATTAGTGATCAGTGAGTCAGCCAGGGCTTCGCCTTTTAAATTAGTGATCAGTGAGTCAGCCGGGGCTTCGCCTTTTAAATTAGTGATCAGTGAGTCAGCCGGGGCTTCGCCTTTTAAATTAGTGATCAGTGAGTCAGCCAGGGCTTCGCCTTTTAAATTAGTGATCAGTGAGTCAGCCAGGGCTTCGCCTTTTAAATTAGTGATCAGTGAGTCAGCCAGGGCTTCGCCTTTTAAATTAGTGATCAGTGAGTCAGCCAGGGCTTCGCCTTTTAAATTAGTGTGAACTATAATAACTCCTTCATTTGGGTGTTGTTGTTTTTTAATCACTTTTTATGAATGCGTTATAGGTTAATTACCTTCAATCTGCTAGTGATCCTGGAAATCCTCTTGAATTACGCGTTTCGGCTTTTACGCCATCCTCAGATCCTTAATAAAATGAAACATTTATCCTTGATGGTCTTGTTTAAATAATTTAAATCGTCGTGTATTTAAATAAATATATTTTATGTTCAGCAGTGGTTTTTTTTAGTTTTGATAACAACATAATGAATAAATTAAAAAATGTTCAAGTTTATTTAGGATCTTGTGATGGCATAAGAGCCGAAACGCGTAATCCAAGACGATTTCCAGGATCACGGCAGATTGAAGGTAATTAACCTATAATACATACAATAACTCCTGCATGAAGTATTAAATATTCCTATGTATTTTGACAAAAAAAAATGCAACTCACACTACGTTTTGTACTGTTTTGTATCATGTACAAAACGCACAAATATTATAGTTTTTTATTGAGGTAAACCACATCTACATCCTTAGACAAGAGGTGTAGGAATATATTATGTACCCACGAAGGATATTATTTTTTCATAATTCGAGGAAATGTTTCCTTCGTGAATCCTGCTAAGCTAAAGATAGTAAAGTGGCTTACTTAAATCAGTTACCGTCATATTTGTATATGTTATATTGTAATGTACCTTTATTTTGTTTAACTTTTACATGTTTTGTATTTCTATCAACATGTAAAAGCTGTAAAAGTAATTATTTTAAATAAATTAACAATTGCTTTTTACAATAGTGTTAGTTTAGCTTATTTCACTAATTTAATGGTTTAATAGTTTAATTTATGTATATATTAGTGTTACAAATTTTTTTACTCAAAATAACTGCAAAAATTATTAGATTTTATTCAAGAAAAAGTCTTAGCTAAAGCAATATTAAAACAGTTGGCGTATTAAAGTGTTTGGATAGTCCTTAGCCACGTATTGAATCATAGTTAAATTCCTATATTCTATTTTCTGAAATGTTTTTACGTAAAAAACTGGTTAGATCAACTTATTTATTGATGAGTATATTTTTAATGAAAGAGTGTGCTTTTTTATTTTGTTTACTTTTTTGTTATTTATATGTGTGCATCTTGTTTTTACTTTTATCAGTTTTTTCAGTTAGTTACAAATCAAATAGAAGTGTTGTGTATTTTATTTATTACATGTTTTAGTGTAATCGTCTACATGAAGTAGGCCTGTATAGTGTCTGTATGATGTCTATATAATGTCTGTATAGTGTATGTATAGGCCTAATGTATATATAATGTATGTATAGTGTCTGTATAATGTCTGTATAATGGATGTATAGTGTCTGTATAGTGTCTGTATGATGTCTGTATAATGGATGTATAGTGTCTGTATAGTGTCTGTATAGTGTCTGTATGATGGCTGTATAGTGTCTGTATAGTGTCTATATAGTGCCTGTATAATGTCTGTATAATGGATGTATAATGGATGTATAGTGTCTGTATGATGTCTGTATAGTGTCTGTATAATATCTGTATATTGTCTGTATAATGTCTGTATAGTGTCTGTATGATGTCTGTATAGTGTCTGTATAATGTCTGTATATTGTCTGTATAATGTATGTATAGTATCTGTATAGTGTCTGTATAATGTCTGTATAATGTATGTGCATTGGGTCATTTATTAGTAACTTTGTATTTGAACCGTTATATTTATACAAATAACTAATGACTGTTATTTGTTTACTATCATATTTATTTATATTTTTGTTTCTTTTTTTCAATGTATAATTGTTATTTAGTATATTCAATGAGTTTTTTTTTTTTTTTTTTTTATTATTTATATATTTTGAAACCCCCATTGAACCTGCAAACAGATTATTATTTTTTAGTATTATATGTCACATTTATATTGCTACAAGTTCCACTTATAACGTAAAGGTTTTTCTAAAGATCTTCTCATATAAATTGTTGCAGCTAAAAGGTATGTAAGAGGATCATGTGTTCGTACAAAACAATTGTTTTAGTTAACTATGAGTTGTTTCATAATTGTTATGAAGATATTCCATTTCTATTCTTTTAACTAACTCACCCATTGATTACCAAGAGTCGTAATAATCTGATCAGACATCTCGGTTTTTAATCAATGACGTCATGGAGATTATCAATCAACGTCCTCCCACACATGGCTCGGTATAGTACAAACAATCAACTCTTACATATGTCTCTAACACGTTCATACGAAGTGAGGGGTGGAGACAGTCAACAAATGTATAGCGTACGATGTGTTACAGTACACGATTGGTGCAATCGGTTTTCGCTGAGTTAATAATTTTCCAATTTTATAGTCAAAATTAGTTCATATAACTTCCCTTGAGTCAGGAAAATTATATAAAAAATGTTTAACTAATACATTAGAACTTGTGGCCTTATAAAGTGGTGAATTTAGCTTATTTTAAATCAGCATTAAGACAGAACCGTTCGAAGTACGAATTAAATTTTCTTTTAAACTACGTTTTTTTATACATAACCGAAGGGATTACGATGTTTTTCATTTTTTTAAATGTACAAATATTTATAATTTTAAATGTAAAAAAGATTATTTTTCACCTTTAATTTTTTTTTTTTTTTTTTTTTTTTTTTTGTAACCCCTTCAGTTATGTGTAAAAAATAGTTATACAAAATAAAATTTATACTTTTAACAGTTTTGACTTAACGCTGATTTCAAATCAGCTAAATGCGCATCTTCAAAAGGCCACAAGCTCTAATTTAGTGGTTAATTTTTTTATATATTTTTCCTGTCTCAAGGAAAGGAACATTGATTACAAAATTGGGAAGTAGTTAATTCACCGAAAACCGATTGCACCACGTTTAAGTTACGTGATAATAGATATAGACCCTGTATTGTTACCAACATTTCATTAACATTGTATGACGTTCGTGGTGAGACGTTCGTGACTCGTGAGAGTCCTGGTTCAAGCCCCCCGTCCTGGTGGAGTTGGAAAACTGATTGGATAAGTTGAATATTTTTTCTATTTAATAACCTGCTCTTTGTATTAAAGCACAGACTGCATCTGTGCGACGAACTTATGCTGACAGAGTAAGGGGGCGAACCAGTCCAGATTCGAACAAGCGCTATCTCTAACCCAAACTTAAAGTCCTGAGGTCTTAGACCACTCGGTGACCGGCTCGACTAAAATTTTGTATTTCTTTTTTACTTAATATTGAGTTTTATAATGTTTTATAGTTTTTAAGAACACCTGACTTTATTAACAGTCAACCGTAGTCTATATGAATGTAGTTTTTAGTGTTTTCTAAAATTATTATGGGATAAGGAAGAATAAATATCTAGTTGTAAAATATATTCTAAGGTGGTAAATAAGACACAGAGTACTTATACAGGGTGGGAAAAAGTATGGAAACGCTCTCACAACTTTTGTATGACTTCACTTGTAACAGTGAAATCTTTTACATCATTTTAGTTACAACAGACACACTTTTTGACACCATTAGCGACATTTCGTCTTTTCAGCGGGACGGCCCACGAGGAGTTCAACGAAAATCTTCAACGTAAGCCTAGATCGAATTTGATTTCAAATGAAATGTCTATTCAAAAGAAATTAATTGCCGCAAACCGGACTTCGAAAAGTTTATCCTTTACAGAGTAGCGGTCATTTGAATTTCAAAGTAACTAATGTAAACAATATTATTTCTCCGCTATTTAACGGTTTCAAGAAAATTATTCTGATCAAAAATTATACTTTATGGAACACAATTGTTTTTAAAAAAAAGTAACCTATCAAATTAGGCTATATATCGGAAGAAAATAACGTTGTTGGGAAATCATATACCTTACAGTATTTAAATAAACTATTTTAGAAGAATATTTCCTAACTATAAATACCGTAGTTAACATTAAGTAATGTCCAGCAGATTATAAATAAATAAAACTGTTGTACTATGTATTAGTTTGGCTTGAATGTGACGGAAACCAATGGAGACAACGTTGTTTTTGTCACAGGCTGTGACAGTATTGTGATGACAAGCAAACCACTGAAGTGCGCAACGCCACAGGATTTTCATTAAAATGTCCACCTCAATAACATTATCACAAAGTCTTGTCGACTTAACGATCTTTAAAATAAGAAATATATAAGATCAATTAATTTATTTGAGAGTATAAGAGTATTATAGTTGAGTATAAAAGTCAATCAAAAATAATTTCATCTATGTGAGGGTCTGAGGCGTTGTGTATTCACTTTACAAACTTAAAAAGAATAGAAATGACAAGGATTTGAATTATTTATAAAATACTTGGGTGCTTATACCAATATTTGAGGGTGGGTTAATACCACTGTACAGCAGTGGGGTGGATGGGGGGTCTGTATTTAATGTAAATACACACACACACACACACACACACACACACACACACACACACACACACACACACACACACACACACACACACACACACACACACACACACACACACAATTTTAAAATTGTCTAAAAAAATCTTTTTTTTAATAATTTTAAAACATTTTGAGTTACTAATTTAAATGTTTTAAATGGCCGCCTTTTATAAATTAATTAGACAAACTTGACCAAACTTATTTAATTAATAAATCTAATTAAAATAAAGGATCTACTTAAAATTGGTTGAGTATTTTGAAAAATATGATTTTCTAAATAAAAACACGTACAGACAGACGAACAGTATATGAAAAAAGGTAGACCATTACTTACATTTAGGTTTTGGCTCCTCTTGGTCTATGGAACAATATCCCAAATTTTGTAACGAGAGTTTTGAACCATTCATGACGTATTAGAAACAACAAATGCAAATTCTAAACGTTCATCATAAAGCGCGTATTTTAAACCTAGCTTACATAATGCTGTGTCAGTTGTCCATTGATAATGGTGTAACCCCTCGTTAATGGCTAACTGACTAAGCTATCAGCTTCATCATTTATTGGTCAAATAAATAGTTGAACGTTTAAGCAAGTTTAGAAACAACGAAATCGCTTTTTTTATTAAAAATAAATCAATTGCCATGTTGACTTTCATCTTATCGAATGAAAGTGGTACGTTATATTATACTAATCTGATCATTTCACATAAAAATAAATTAACTGGTTTTTTTATCATTTTACTCTATTTATCAACTTACAGTTTATTTTATGGATAGTCTACATCGATTAATGTTTTGGTGAAGTTATCACACCTGTCTCAAACTATATCACAACTAACTCTATTTGTTGTCCTAATCATAACAAACCGGATTATATATTATAATCAACTATTAAAATAGTTTTTAGTTCGATACAGTTAGTTCTTCTCATCCTAAAATGTTGTCTCCATATTGGTTGTTACTGTAGGTACCAAATTTTTCTTGTTATATATTTTATAATTACTGTAATAATCTCGCGGAAATTTACGATCATTACTGAACTGTATTCTGTATTAATAAAAGTTTTTATTTTTAGTATAGTATCAACGCGAACTCTGTTGCGTTTCAAGACCAATCTTAGAATGAATGTGTTGACAGTTTTCCATCGATACTCATACATCAATCACTGTCAACCTAACACACGCCTCTACCAGGTATCACAGGTACTCCAATATAGTTATGTTACATGTCGTATAAAGTAATTAAGAACGTTGTTGTGTTCTATTGCCAGACATAGAGTGAGAATAGAAGACACTCACACTACTTGCGTTGCTACCTATTTATTAGTATTGGATATGCCTTAGCCTGTTTCAAACGTGTTCATTTCAATAGTTTTTTTTTTTTTTTTTTTTTTGTTTTTTTGTTTTTTTTTTTTTTTTACAGCTGAAGAATAAACTCTTAATGCACCAATTGGGTAATGTTAAATATACAAAATAAAAATGTTTATTTATTTGCAAAACCGTTGTTATTAATTTACTAAAATCAACCCAATGTTATTATTATGGAAAAAAGGAAATTTTGAGGGACTGTTTGTACCCCTTAGGAATGGAATTTGGGAAAATCCCTTTCTTAGTGGATCCCTTTGATACTAAAGCTAACTTCCTTTAAATTTTCGTGTAAATCCGTTCGGTTGTTTTTGATATTTTGTGATGAGTGAGTAAGTCAGTCAGTGGTATTTGGCTTTTATATATATAATAATCTATACACCTATGAAGATGGCATAAATGCTGAAACCGGTCGGTGTCGATTTAATTAATTTTTTTTATGGGGTAAGTTATTCTTGGTTAGTTTTCTGGGAATAATCAAATTTCTATTTTACTGTTGAGAGATAAGCAGAAAGAACTTTATGGTTTCTAAATTAGAAAAGTTTTAAGCGACTGAAACCAAGATGGGAAGTAAAGTGCAAGAAAACTTCCATAAAGTGTTTGGGTAAAACATTGCTATCTAAAATACTGAAGAGAATTTGTGAATGCTAATTACAAAACATTTTATGGCAGGAGTTCCTTTCAAGTTATACAGTAACAATAGATTTATTTATCGAAAATAAAAAAAGATAAAAATTGATTTTTGGTATACATTTTAACAATAATAATTATTGTTTATTTTCATTAATGCACACTACAAAACATCCAAATGCACATCAATAAAAACATTTAAATACAGTACCAGAACTGGCCATTGCTGAGGTAATGTAGAAAAACTAATACGCAACGCATAAGTGGTATTGTTATATGCAACATGCTTATGTACTGTAACAGATTTTAAAAACAGGAAAGGACAAGAATCAAATAGATTAAACACCAAATATAATAATATAAATCATTTAACATTAAAGAAAACAATTTAGGGCTTCTAGGGCAATGTTTATTTGAGATCACTACTCTATAGAGAAGTACTATAATAGAATTAGAGAAAATCTAAGTGCAAACGTTCGGAACATATGACAATATTTTATCATGGTTAGCTAAAATTTTCAAACTTAAAAATCAATTAATAAATCTTATGGATCTTCTTATATTTTATTCGTGTTAAAAGATACAAATTTCCAAAAGGCACTGAATCTTATTAATGTTTTACTTTAAATTGACTCTTTGTCTGTAAAACCTAAAAAACTAAAAATTAAACTAAAATTAAATTTAAATTAAATTAAATACAAATGTTCAACATGTGAGTTTAAATTTACTGACATATCTGATTAAGTTAATTACAGGCCTCACACTCATTTCTCTCCCCTACACAGTATCTGGACCTTACCTACCACCCAACACGGAAACTCCAGACTTATCTAGTAGTGTCCTTGCCGATAGCAACTATTGAGCGGCTGTCATGTTGCTATCGTTATATTTATGGATAAATCGTTATACATAAACATGTTTATGTCAATGTATTTATATTTACCTTAAATCAAATATAAATCTATCAAATTACCATTTTTTAATTTATACGCAGTTTTTTAATTTTTTTAATTTGATTAAACTAAAAAAAAATCAAGGGGGGGTTACAGACAGTTTGGTTATGTTAGGTTACAAACAGTTTGGTTAGGTTAGGTTAGGTTAGGTTACTGACAGTTTGGTTAGGTTAGGTTACAGACAGTTTGGTTAGGTTAGGTTACAGACAGTTTGGTTAGGTTAGGTTACAGACAGTTTGGTTAGGTTAGGTTACAGACAGTTTGGTTAAGTTAGGTTACAGACAGTTTGGTTAGGTTAGGTTACAGACAGTTTGGTTAGGTTAGGTTACAGACAGTTTGGTTAGGTGAGGTTACAGACAGTTTGGTTAGGTTAGGTTACAGACAGTTTGGTTAGGTTAGGTTACAGACAGTTTGGTTAGGTTAGGTTACAGACGGTTAGGTTACAGACAGTTTGGTAGTTAAAACAACTTTGTAAATAGTTTGTCCTAAAGGGTGAAGAAAACGAATAAGCTGCAATGTAAATGTTAGATATATTATTTAATAAAATTTAATCTACTTTTGTAGATTTGTAATTTTTAGGGATTATAACTGCAAAAAAAATATAAACTAATTGCTGAATAAATGTTTATTGAACAACTCTTCCAATTGACTATTGAAATTGAATAGGAAGTAAAGAATATATACTAACTTCAATAAGTCATCGACAACAGAACAAAACAAAAGATATCCGGTAATTACATCTATTTGAGAAAAGGCTGATACTAATACGAAAGAATGCGACTGAATGACAAATACTGGGGTTGTTGACAACAATGGCATCATCGGGACATCGACAGAAGAGAAACATCGACGTAGTAAAACCATCGGTAGCTCAACATCGATGTAAAAACATCGATCATCGAAGTAAAACCATCGATGTTTTGAAAACATCGACTAACTATGCTCATACTACCAAGATAGGCCTAGACAATTTTGAAAGCCTCATTAGGAGGCTACAGTGACTCTAAACTCCGACGTCAGATTACCGATTGGGAATGACAGATATGTTCAACTTATCGATATTACGCAAACCAAATATCAATTTAACGATAATATTGCATCGTGAATTAAAATCATACACTAACTCTATAGTTATGACCAAAAATACACTCATGTTTTGCTGTTACTATTTAGAATAGCCTACTGAATGTAAAGATTATATACATTTATCTACACGAAACAAGTTGTGGTCTGTGGGGTTGAATGAAAAAAAAACTATGTTAATTATAAAAGAATAATATGATAACATTGTTATTTTTGTGTTTCACAATTAAAAATGCCACTAGCTTTCTTATCAACACTTAAAATTAAACAAATTGATTCAATTAACTACATTTTAGTGCGTTATCCTCACGTTAAAAACGCTGAATAAAGTTCCTCTAATAATTTTGTAGCACCTGAATGCATCTTTCTAGTTATCCACTTCCTTTCACAACAGGACCTTGGCTTCTGCCTCACAATTACACGTGCTTCTTCTAATAAATCTTCACTGACCACACCAATTACTTTTCCCAACACAGTATAAATACTTTCAATATAATCAGACGTTTAAAACGTAATAACACAAAAAGCAAAAAAAACTTTTTTGCAACAAATCAGCAGCTGCAAATAAACTAACAGTGGCACGGTTAAAACATTCACTTTTGTGTGTACACCTCTAGTGGCATGACACTAAACTGGTACAATTTAGCGGTGCCACTGCTAAATGGTAGTGTAAACCTTGCTTACCTCAAGTGGCATGACACTAAAACTGACCCAATTTAGTGGCGCCACTGATACATGCTAGTGTAAACCTACCTTAAACCTCAAGTGGCATGACACTAAAACTGACCCAATTTAGTGGCGCCACTGATAGATGCTAGTCATTTAGCAAAATACTCCAAAAGTCATGTAATATTAATAAAAATATAAAGTAATCTTCTGTCATAAAGACATATCTAATCTATAAAGCCATACTCTTATGAAGCATTTTTTCATGAAGAGGCAGGAAAAGAAAGAGCGGAACAGCGAATAAATATCAGCTGGATTTGGAACGCTAAAACCCAAAATAAATTATTTGCATAGATAAGAAACTCGTACCACACACGTTCAGTTCTATTGACCTACCCGCCCACTAAAACACGTACAGTGGTATTGACCCACCCACCTACTCAAACACGTATAGTGGTATTGACCCACCCGCCCACTCAAACACGTACAGTGGTATTGACCCACCCACCCACTCAAACACGTACACTGTTATTGACCCACCCGCTCCCTTAAACACGTACAGTGGTATTTACCCACTCGCCCACTCAAACACGTACAGTGGTATTTACCCACTCGCCCATTCAAACACGTACAGTGGTATTTACCCAATCGCCCATTTAAACACGTACAGTTTTATTTATCCACCCGCCCACTTAAACACGTACAGTGATATACAACCACACGCATATGGGTGGGTATAGATGGGAGGGTAATCACCACGGTACGGTGGTCTGGTGGCCCATACACATCGTTTCGGAAGAATTGTAAAGGATATACATATAGGCTAACAGAATCGAGGAATAAAAAATCTATTTTTTTAATCACCTACCAAGAACCTAGAAAAGTTCACAATGGCATGAAGGAGTGTAAAGTGGTTTACAACACAATAGTTTATTTGTAAAAGCACATCCACCTCATCTCAGGGGGACGTGGATGAGGGTGTTCCGTATACTGCCTTAAACTCACAAGTAAACTTGGCCGTCAACAAGAGTTGGCAACGGCTTTATGCACCCAGGCGTTGAAAACATAACACTCCGTTTTTGTTGGCAGTAATCTTATACGAGATATGAACAACAATAATTAATATATTCTATTTTGTATTGTATTGATTAAATTATATTTTCATTTTATCGAATTTAATTAATATAGATATTATAGACTAGTGTTAAGTCTATCCCAGAGTTGATAAATATTTTTATTGTAGAAATTTAGTTTGCTAATAAGTCGGAATCAAATTACAATATTAATTAATATAAGACATGTGGGGCTTTATACGTGAGCGGTTCTTAGGTTAGTGCTAACTTAGTGGGAGGGTTTTGAATTGTTTATTGTATACTGTCGATATATTATTGTTTGAAATTTTTAGCATTGTTTTTAAAAACCTTAAATAACCATTTTGACTTTTTTTAAATAGATTAGTTGAAATTAAAACATGAAAGTGCTAAGGGAATTTAATTTTTAAATGGCCTGTGCTTAACCCATCAACATTTCCCACCCAACATTACTCCATAAGTATGATAGTAGTATGTCGAAAAATGTAAATGATGATTTGTGATTAACCTAGAGCACATTTTGTGCTTCAGCACGCACACCCGTCTGCGCCGGTTTAGTTTTGGCCAGTGCCTCCACAGAGGGAAATTTTTATGTACCAAATATCCCGAGAAACCTTAAAACTACTAGATTTACCTGTTAAGTAATTATTTTAATTTTTAAAACTATATTATATAATATCCATATTAAACTATTATCTCTATATTTTCAGGTGGGTGCTTGTCTCATCAAATTTTGATTAGTAAAGTAACTTTACACTGTATTCGTGTGCTAAACCCCCCCCCCTGCCAATGCGGGGTTAGTATAACGGGAAATTATTCACCTCCATTTACTGTCCAACCCAAAAAGAAGCAGAATTATTGTTGTGTTCCTATAAAGTTTACTATCACGTTGTTATTATTTTTATATATTTTTACGACTCAATGGAAACAGAACAAATTACAAAAGCAATAATTTTTCCTTATACCAAATAACATTTTTATACCCCCTTCAAATTCTAATGGTATTTACTCATATCGGAATTGCCTCCTTGAAAAGTGTTCCACATAAAAAACTTACATCCTTCATAATGTACGTTTAGAATATAAATCGTAACATGAAATGTCATTGTTACTAAGATACAAGTATATACATAGAGTTATTAAAACTTAGTTAATTATTATACTTAGGCCTAAATACAAACACCAGCAAACAAATTCATGTTAAATTATATTTATTTACATTACATATGTTATTTACCAAAACACTCTGCTGTGTAAGTACAGCTTAGTTTAAGAATTTTAAGTGAATCCATTCACTACTTCCAACTTTGTGAACACAAACATACTGCTATTTTATTTTTATGTATATAGCTTGGCACTTTCTACGACTCCCATAAAAACAATATTTTTGTTTGTATCACAACAACAAAACATTCATTAATGTTACTAAATATTTTAAATTAATACATTTTTCCTTGTAATGCCCAATGACATCCTTCTGCACTAGTTTAGAGAAAGTGCTACTGCCTAGCGGAGATGATTATAAATAAAGCTCCCCATCATCTAGCGGAATTGTGCCTAACTAAAGCTCAACACTCCACATTAATCTTAATTATTGCCACTAGGTAGCACTTGCTTTACAATCTTTGAAAGTATTAATTGTAAAATGTATCCTAATATAAAATATTCCGCATTTTGTATCATAGTTTCAACAGACAAAATACTTTAATGGTTGGATTTAATATACAATAAAATGTATAAAGTTATTTATGACACACAAAACAATTCTGTGCTACAAAAGAAAATAATTTGATTATATAATTATAACATGAGCTAAGATTTCTATTATTCCGAGATAGGAAATCTAGCTATATTCCACATATAGGCTGCAACCCTTGATTATATATAATCAAGGCTGCAACGTTCCATAGATTTTCGGTAATAGGGTGACTCATCCTATTAATTTTGTCACCCTCTTACCGCTTGACCGGATCGTTCAGTCGAGTAGCCAATCTACAGTACTTGACAGTATTAATGTATAACATTGTTTCTTTCGTTCTCGATCTACTACACACTATTAAATTGTACTCGCTGTTAATTTTATCTAAAAAGAAGTGAATATTAGACACATCCTGTTAGTGTTGTCGTATTAAAATCTAGATGACACATATACTTTCACAAACTTGTTTTTGATTTTTAATTTTTCAAATGCACGTAAAAATTTCGTTTCTGATAAAACAAAGAAGAGGCTATTTTAATATTATAATATCATACACAAATTTAAAGTGTAACACTAACTATTTACAGCATATTTAATTGTGTATATTTACATTATAGAACAAATTATAAAGATAAAAGAAATAAAAATAATTAATTACTATAATGCATTGTAAATATGGCTAATACGACAATAGTTTCATGTTTTGACAGGCTCTTCTTGCTCCCCCTCCCAATATTCTGTTTACAACCGCGCATCAATGTCTGGGGACGATAGCGAGAACAGAATCATATTACTTTTCCTATTATTTGTTCTGTTCACAGCGTTCAGTCACTACATTGAGAGCTGGTGGCTGTAGCTCTGTCGACTACAATATTAATAGGGTAAAACCAGTAATCCTATTACTTGGTAATAGGGTGCGAAGAAGTAATCATATTATTTTTCCTATTACGTTAAATAACGCCCCTGGTTCGTAGGCAGACTTCTTAGAGTTACTGACTGCGTCTAACCTTAGTTTGAGTTTTGATATTGTTTGAAGTGGTTGTTAGTAATAAGCATTGTGTACAGTTATTTTTGATATTGTTTGAAGTGGTTGTTAGTAATAAGCATTGTGTACAGTTATTATTTATATTGTTTGAAGTGGTTGTTAGTAATAAGCATTGTGTACAGTTATTTTTGATAATGTTTGAAGTGGTTGTTAGTAATAAGCATTGTGTACAGTTATTTTTGATATTGTTTGAAGTGGTTGTTAGTAATAAGCATTGTGTACAGTTATTTTTGATATTGTTTGAAGTGGTTGTTAGTAATAAGCATTGTGTACAGTTATTTTTGATAATGTTTGAAGTGGTTGTTAGTAATAAGCATTGTGTACAGTTATTTTTGATAATGTTTGAAGTGGTTGTTAGTAATAAGCATTGTGTACAGTTATTTTTGATAATGTTTGAAGTTGTTGTTAGTAATAAGCATTGTGTACAGTTATTTTTGATAATATTTGAAGTGGTTGTTAGTAATAAGCATTGTGTACAGTTATTTTTGATACTGTTTGAAGTGGTTGTTAGTAATAAGCATTGTGTACAGTTATTTTTGATACTGTTTGAAGTGGTTGTTAGTAATAAGCATTGTGTACAGTTATTTTTGATACTGTTTGAAGTGGTTGTCAGTAATAAGCATTGTGTACAGTTATTTTTGATACTGTTTGAAGTGGTTGTTAGTAATAAGCATTGTGTACAGTTATTTTTAATACTGTTTGAAGTGGTTGTTAGTAATAAGCATTGTGTACAGTTATTTTTGATACTGTTTGAAGTGGTTGATAGTAATAAGCATTGTGTACAGTTATTTTTAATACTGTTTGAAGTGGTTGTTAGTAATAAGCATTGTGTACAGTTATTTTTGATAATATTTGAAGTGGTTGTTAGTAATAAGCATTGTGTACAGTTATTTTTGATAATGTTTGAAGTGGTTGTTAGTAATAAGCATTGTGTACAGTTATTTTTGATAATGTTTGAAGTGGTTGTTAGTAATAAGCATTGTGTACAGTTATTTTTGATACTGTTTGAAGTGGTTATTAGTAGTAAGCATTGTGTACAGTTATTTTTGATACTGTTTGAAGTGGTTGTTAGTAATAAGCATTGTGTACAGTTATTTTTGATACTGTTTGAAGTGGTTGTTAGTAGTAAGCATTGTGTACAGTTATTTTTGATACTGTTTGAAGTGGTTGTTAGTAGTAAGCATTGTGTACAGTTATTTTTGATACTGTTTGAAGTGGTTGTTAGTAATAAGCATTGTGTACAGTTATTTTTGATACTGTTTGAAGTGGTTGTTAGTAATAAGCATTGTGTACAGTTATTTTTGATACTGTTTGAAGTGGTTGTTAGTAATAAACATTGTGTACAGTTATTTTTGATACTGTTTGAAGTGGTTGTTAGTAATAAGCATTGTGTACAGTTATTTTTGATACTGTTTGAAGTGGTTGTTAGTAATAAACATTGTGTACAGTTATTTTTGATACTGTTTGAAGTGGTTGTTAGTAATAAGCATTGTGTACAGTTATTTTTGATACTGTTTGAAGTGGTTGTTAGTAATAAGCATTGTGTACAGTTATTTTTGATACTGTTTGAAGTGGTTGTTAGTAATAAACATTGTGTAGAGTTATTTTTGATATTGTTTGAAGTGGTTGTTAGTAATAAACATTGTGTACAGTTATTTTTGATACTGTTTGAAGTGGTTGTTAGTAATAAACATTGTGTACAGTTATTTTTGATACTGTTTGAAGTGGTTGTTAGTAATAAACATTGTGTACAGTTATTTTTGATATTGTTTGAAGTGGTTGTTAGTAATAAGCATTGTGTACAGTTATTTTTGATACTGTTTGAAGTGGTTGTTAGTAATAAGCATTGTGTACAGTTATTTTTGATACTGTTTGAAGTGGTTGTTAGTAATAAACATTGTGTACAGTTATTTTTGATACTGTTTGAAGTGGTTGTTAGTAATAAACATTGTGTACAGTTATTTTTGATACTGTTTGAAGTGGTTGTTAGTAATAAACATTGTGTACAGTTATTTTTGATACTGTTTGAAGTGGTTGTTAGTAATAAACATTGTGTACAGTTATTTTTGATACTGTTTGAAGTGGTTGTTAGTAATAAACATTGTGTACAGTTATTTTTGATATTGTTTGAAGTGGTTGTTAGTAATAAGCATTGAGTACAGTTATTTTTGATACTGTTTGAAGTGGTTGTTAGTAATAAACATTGTGTACAGTTATTTTTGATACTGTTTGAAGTGGTTGTTAGTAATAAACATTGTGTACAGTTATTTTTGATACTGTTTGAAGTGGTTGTTAGTAATAAGCATTGTGTACAGTTATTTTTGATACTGTTTGAAGTGGTTGTTAGTAATAAACATTGTGTACAGTTATTTTTGATATTGTTTGAAGTGGTTGTTAGTAATAAACATTGTGTACAGTTATTTTTGATACTGTTTGAAGTGGTTGTTAGTAATAAACATTGTGTACAGTTATTTTTGATATTGTTTGAAGTGGTTGTTAGTAATAAACATTGTGTACAGTTATTTTTGATACTGTTTGAAGTGGTTGTTAGTAATAAACATTGTGTACAGTTATTTTTGATACTGTTTGAAGTGGTTGTTAGTAATAAACATTGTGTACAGTTATTTTTGATATTGTTTGAAGTGGTTGTTAGTAATAAGCATTGAGTACAGTTATTTTTGATACTGTTTGAAGTGGTTGTTAGTAATAAGCATTGAGTACAGTTATTTTTGATACTGTTTGAAGTGGTTGTTAGTAATAAACATTGTGTACAGTTATTTTTGATATTGTTTGAAGTGGTTGTTAGTAATAAGCATTGTGTACAGTTATTTTTTTCGAACAAATTCACTTGGAGGATATTTACATATTTAATTATGTACGTAATTTTATTTCATTTTTAGTATTTGTAAATAATGTTTAAGTTTTAATTAAAATGTTTTCGTGGGTTTTATTTATAACCAGCAATTTTTATATTCTTACCATGAGTAAAAGACGAAAATTAAGTTTTATGTTTAAGGGTCATATTGAGAATGAAATAAAAGCCTGTGTTCATTTTAGTAATAATTGTATTATTTTTCAAGCTCGTTTCTTACTGGATATATATAATTTAATGTTATAAGATGTAACAAAAACTCCAGTAAATAATGTTTTAATTTCGTTAAAAAAATAGTTAATTTTTTTAATTAATTAATTTAACGAATTTTTTTAAATATTTACTGGTGTGTTTGTTACATCTTGTAACATTAAATAATTATATTAATAAAAAAACTCCTTAAATTATTAAGTGTACAAAGTTCTGAATTAACAATACATACGTATTGTAAAATTAAAAACTTAAAAAATGTTTAAAAAATAATATATTTACATAATAACAGTACGATTATTCGGTGAACATACGATAGTTACAGTATAGTAATGTAAAACATTATACAGTAAACACATTAAATAAAACAATATCGAATGTAAGTGTAAATAAACAACTGTATTCAAATCGGGAAAACTTATTTAACAGATCAGTGCAGGTTACTGGTGCCGGAACACAAGGCCGACAGCTACAAGACAGATAATCTGATAACAGATAGGCACAGTCAAAAACACACGTGTTAACGGGGAAACGTTCTAACAAACCAGTATTGTTATTTAAATAACAGGTTGCGATAGCATAAGACTCCCGGATAACGTATTAGGTATAATCTAATATTGAAAACACAACTACATAGCCTATTAATGATGTGTCGAGTCAACTCGAGTCATTTTAATTTCAAGTCGAGTTGAACTATGAAATAGAATAATTGTACTGCTTGCTACTGTATGTGAAGGGGTCGAAAACGTACTCATACGAAGGTTGACGTAAGTTCCTACTTATGGCTTGGCGAGTTGACTAGAGTCAAAAACCGAACTCGCCCGAAGATTGACGAGGATTTCCGACTCGCCGACCGGCGAGTTAACTGGACACGATATGTATGTTCATTTGACTCGAGTTAAAACCAGAATTCGCCCAAGGTTGACGGGACTTCCGACTCGCCGACCTGCGAATTCACTCGATTCGAGATGTTAGTTGAGTTGACTCGGGGTAAAAAGAGTCAAACCCGAACTCACCCGAGGTTTAACGATGACTTCCGACTCGCCGGCCGGTGAGTTGACTTGACTCGAGGTGCTGGTTGAGTTGATTCAGGCTAAAAGAGTCAAACTGGAACTAACTCAAAAGTTTGTGAGGAGTCCCGTCTTGGTAGTAACATTCAGAATAAGTAGAGTTGAGCAATTTTTGCTGAAATTTTATTTACTAACTCAATTAAATCTGTTCAGTTCATTTTTACACTTGAATGAATAATGTATTTTACTATTTTATTTATTATGTTTGACCATTTGTTTGATATATATTGCTTTTTGATATTTCACTGTCATATTTTTTAGCATTATATTGTACCCCAACTAAAATTCAATATTCAAAGTTTACAAATAGTTAGGGTTTTAGCTTATTCAATTATATTCAAATAAAAATGCTCAAACTAGTTTATTATCTTGGTATTGTCTCATTTTTGTTTATTTATACTTTAATTTTATTTACCTATCTAATGATAAGTGTACCTTGCTTCTGTGAAAATGCAGGCCTAGTCGAGTTGGCTCGGTACGCGAATCAAGATATACTCGACTTGTCACATCACTACTACATATCCCGTCTCTAATCGATGTAGCCTCTAGAGATGGACGTTAAATAACATAACAGGGTAAAAAACAGTGTTGTCACGTGACAACAGTTATCCCCGCAACGCGTTGCTGGAAACTCCCTGTTATTTTGATAACAGCATTGCAACGTACAACGGTATTACTAGTTGGCGTTGCCGGCAATCTATCCATAGTGGCAACAACATAACAGGCCTAAAATAATTCTTTAAGGATATGAAAAGGGACGGGGATGTAGTTCTGCCTGTTGTGACACGAAAATCAGAGTCACATAGTAAATAAACGTAGACATTTTAACCTTGCTTCCATTTAATTTTAGTGAACGTTTTTTATTGTATGATTTTCAAAACATTTTAACTGTACATATATTATTAATTAGTTTAAATTCATGTTTTTAATTAGTGGATGTACATATTTTACTGTGTATAAAGTCTAAAAAATTGTAGCTATGTAACAATTTATGTGATTTAAATTTAAAATTTGAATGAAAGATTATGTTATTTAAATCCTTTGTAGGTGACGTATATTTAAATATTTCAAATTGTTTATGACGCTGATCTAACAATTAAAAAGGTTGCACTTTTAAAATTGGAAATTATTTAAAGAAAATATAAAATTGTTGTAGTATTATAATTATATCTTATTAATTATTTTTGAAGTCGAAATGAACTGTATTTAACGATGAATTACATTTACATTTCAATGTTAGTTTAATGACACTTTATTTATTTATTCTAAACAATATTAACAATAATAAGTTATGCTATGAATATCATATTAATAACGTAATTTCATTCATTAGATAACTGTTTATGAACTGACTTTTAATTTAATTTCAATCCAATAACATTATCCGTTAAACATCAGTCAATTAATAGTCAACTAACTCAATTTAAAAACAACAGACAACAAATAGTGAAAGGTTGAATAACACAACGCCAGTCGCATAGAGGTGGGCGTTAAATATCGTATTAGGATCAGTATTACTAATACTGAGAAGTAAACTAATACCACGGTAACTGTTACCGAGATCACCCTAATATTTTGGTAACACGGCTAATGTAATCCAACTGGACGGCGCGGAACGTAAACCAGACTGATAACGGCAATAAAACTAATTGCCAAAATATTGGTTTGGTATTAGGATTTAGAAGCAAATACTGGAATGGCGAGTAATATCCGCTGGAGATATTAGTCAGCAAATGTTCTCAATTCTCATGATGAATAAAATGGGTAAGAAATATTTAATATTTTTAATATTTAATATAATATTTAATAAAATAGGTGCTATCATTTAATATTTTTTAATTGGTTTAAAATGTAATATTAAACCAATATTACATGATAATGATTTGTACCTTTTTTACTATTTTTAAATACTGTTTAGGTATGATATTACGCTTATTGCATTTTTATTTTGTTGTTTTATCATTTCATTTTAAATTTGTTTTAAATGTGTTATTATTATTATTATGATTTATAACTTGTTTACTATTTTAAATATTGTTTAGGCCTATTATAACCATAAGCAACATTATAATAAAATTTTGTTCTTATATTGTGACACTGTGTTTATTATCCTTCGAGTATTCTTATAGGATATTATTAAATAAACTACAGAATACTATCATTAAAATAAAATATTGTTAAATACTACTCATCTTTATAATACGCTAGTTTACACGAATAATATATGTGTCTAACAGGCTATAATAGGCTTAGGCTACCGATTGTTTAAGTTAATATGTAAGCTATCTGGTAACGAAAAACTAACCTTCTAATATTTACACTGCACTAATATCGATTTCCAAATCTCCAATATCGCCTGCAAGCAACGGCATTGCACTCCAGTAACAGTTACCTAAATAACAGGGTGAGTATTACTAATACCGACGTGCTCGATAACGATATAACCTAATACCAGAATATGACGATATTTCCCATCTCTACAGTCGCATGATAAAGGTAATCACTACATTAATCGGCTTCCCTAAATTAATAACATGGTTAAACTATTTCCATGTCTATGTACATCACTTGCATTGTTCTACGCCTGAGAGTCAATAAATTATATCGAAATAAGAATTCTTAATCGTTTCATAAATAACTTTATACATTTTTTATATAATAAAACTGATCATTAATAAAATTTGTCTGTTGAAAACGTGATACAAAATGAGAAATATATTACATTGGAATACATTTAAAAATACATATTTCCAAAGATTGTACAGCTAGTGCTACCTAGTGGCAATAACCAACAGTAATGTGGAGTGTTGAGCTTTAGTTAGGCAGAATTCCGCTAGATGGTGGGGAGCTTTACTTATCCACTAGGCTGTAGAACTATCTCTAAACTGGTGCAGAAGGATTGGTGCAGTGGGTATTTGGACTGTGGTATTACCATTGATTTTACCCCTGATTATATACGGACCTAGATGAGCAACGAGGTACGGCTTTGAGTGATGAGCCAGCGCTAGCGATCTCTAGCGGAACGTGTTGGGACTATGGCAGAATTGTTTAATGCGCAGTGCTGCTTCAAGTAGACAACAGCTGAAATTGGCTGTACTCTGGCTCATTACCGACCGCATTGGCGCTGCGCCTGTCGTAATGTATGTGGAATATGATCGACTGTTTGAAGTCAAGGAAAAGTAATGGTTAACTTACGTCACGCTTTGTAATCGTTTTTATTTATTACGCTTCATCCGTGATAATTGGTTACTTGTTACAATAAAATACACATGAATAGACAAGTATTATGAATAGTAACATATATATCATAAATATAAAACTGGTTTTGAAATTTACCTGTTTTATATAGTGCAGTATTTTAACTGTAAACATTTTTATTTTAAAATAGGCGCAATATTTATATAGAGTCTGTTTGGTTGTTGCCAAAACCATACGATATATTCACTGTGAAATTATCAAAGTTGTATGTACCTTAAATAAACAAAGCAAAGCAAAATAATTCGGCAAATAATACTTAGAATTGCATAATAATGTAAAAAGAATTTCCTCGATTTTATATTTAGAAACCTGAACATTAAATCTTTTAATTAATTACTACAAATCATCCTTCTAAGACACATTGGTGAAATAGTCTCAGTACCGTATTAATAAATTACTAGACAGTGAACGTAAATGTACCCACGTAAGCAAACACATAATAAAAATAAATAAATATATTTTTTTATTTAATCAACAGTTCTTTGTTTTGTGAAAAAACCACTGTATTGTAATTACGTTCATACATTATATTTCTTAAAACATTTATTTTTACCATCATATACTAAGTCAAATGTTTTGTGTAGGCCTAATGTGTGGTGTATTTACTAATAATATGTGTACGTTTCGCGCTAGTTGTAAGCACCAATTCGATATTTTTTAAAATATTTTCATTTCAACCAAATTATAAATGGTTCATTTAATTGATCTTCTTCTTGTTAGGTTTACATTATTATTTCTAGTTAATTTTGTAATTTATGTTTACAGTATCATTTGAATTTGACCCCGTACACATAGTGTGTGGAAAAAGTATTGTCATCCTATTTTTCTTTCATTTATTTGTAATATATCTACTACGGGTTTCTTGGGTTTCAAGCAAACATTAAAAACTTAGGACAGTACTGTTAAGTTGTAATAGTAGTTTTTAAAAATGTCGAGAGTTTCACATATCAATGCCTACCATACTTAAATTTTCCGCCCGATTCATTTTAAGGATGACCAGTTATATTCACATTATAATCTAAAACCCCTAAAAATGTTTATGCCCTTACGTATTTTTTGTAAAATTAAACTTTTATGTTAATTAAATTTGGAACAAAAATTATATTTTCCATTTTTTAACTAATAAATGTATTGTTTACTTTCACAATTATATAGTGTTTAAACCAAAACAGAGTGTGTAAAACTTACTAGATGGAAATTTACGAAGTCACAGGCAATAAGCAATGAGATAAATTATTTACTGACAAATAAAATACATATATTACTAGCCTTATGTTTGTTGTAACTACTTTCTTCACATACGAGTACCTTCACCATGATTATGTTTAGTGTTTTGTTCACTGCGTTTCTGAGGCGGGTGTGAGGCAACCCCTGAACGGATTTCAACGATCCTTGTTTGAATTGAAGATAATTTTGCGTAGAATGGAATGTCGAAGCCATATTTTAAACATGAACCCTCAGTTTTTAACAATATTAATTTTAATATTTAAAAAGTCCAGCAGACGACAGAAGCATTTTAACGCGTTTGTAAAATTACGCATTTCAGAAGTAAAACAGCTGGTTCATTAAATATCATTGAAATATAAGTAGTAAGTTCAAATTCAAAAACATTTAGGCCAACTTTGGCTGTCTGATATTTATGTTGTTTATTGATGGTAAGGGAGTTATCAAAACACCTGATTATTATTATTATTTTTTTTTTTATATATTCTTTCATTTATAGTATGTTAAAAATATTAACATTAAGTAAACAATTTGCTTGGAGATTGGCATGGGCTAATAACTGCTCAGTAGCATCATTAGCATAAAAAATTACAAGTGTGCAAATCTGAGTGGAAGATCCAACAAATGTCTCTCTGTAGCTTCACTGTTGTCCAAAAGATTTACTGCCAAGTGGTTTGGGTGGTTGTTAAGTTTATCTAAATACTGTGAACTTACCCGAGATATCTCATCTTTTAAACTGAAAATTTTTAAGTCTTGATGAATAGTTTTGTTAAAAACAAACCATGGAGCTTTTAAAATCTCTCTTAACATCTTAGATTGTTAACGTTGAACTATTTCTATATTAGAGTTGCTGGCAGTGCCCCATAGATGCACTACATAAGTCCATATCGGTTACAAAATTATCATGTAAAGACGTAACGCTTTTTTCTGTTGAAAGTTTTGATTTTTGCCAAGAAGCCAATCTAGATTGCGTGATTTTAAATTTAACTGCTGTCTTTTTGTCCAAATATGGGTTCACCAATTGAGTATTTTATCAAGATTTATACCAAGATACTTCACATTTTCCGTCTGGGGTAAAATAGCATTGTTAAGAAACATTCGAGGACAGGTTTCCTTTCTTAAGGGGAGAGTAGCTCTTAGACCTTAAAAAAAATGAATTTTTTTCATTGCTGTAAAATAATCTCCGACTCTTCTAGTTTAAGAAAATATATACATATATATACGAATTATACCTGTAAATAGGAGAAAAAAATTATTAAAGTATGCAATGTCATCAAATTTTGCTACATACTTTCACAAGCTGTCAACGGACGAAAAACCTCAGCATTCTTTATGCCCTGACGAACCAGGTTCTTGGTGTAAATTTAATAAGGCTGTAGCAGAAAATGCACAATATCATCACAAGAACTCCATACCTGGGGCTATCATTACAGCTATAAAGCCTGTGTATCAAGACCTTACAAAAGAAGATCTACTCAAACGCTGCCTGCATGGGAAAACTCAAAACCCAAACGAGAGTTTTAATAGCTGTATTTGGCAGAGAATACACAAGAGTGGTTTTGTAGGACTTCAAACTTTGACACTAGGAGTTACTGATGCTGTAATATCTTTTAATGAGGGTTCATTGATTAAAGCCAATGTATTACAAAGAGCTGGAGTGAAACCAGGTAAATTTACAATTGAAGGCCTTAAGTTAATCGACCGGGAGAGAATTCTCAAGGCAGACAAGGAGGCTGAAAATGGAACTAAAAAGAAGAGAGTGAAAAGGAGGCTTTTAAAGAAAATAAAAGAAGACAAAAAAGATGAAGACTACTTACCGGAGGATTTTTAAGGTAGATTTCAACTGTTAATACTAAAAATTTTCTTTATTCGGGCCTCCTGAAAACCTTGTTTTTTCTCGCTTCGGTACATTATATTCTAAACTATACGAGATAGAGCTTTGAAATTTGTCCACAACTCTTATCACTACTGCACCAACACAGTACACTAGGATTTTAAATGTATTGTTACCCAAATCTGAATTATAAAAATTCAAATAAAAAAATTAATTAATTATTATTTATTATAAAATTTTTTCTTAACTTAAAAACTGTTTTTCAAAAAAGAAAAAGAAGACAGTGGTGTTTCTAAATATAATAGGCATATTACTGCAAAGTTTGAAGTCAATTGGAATAATAGTTTGTGAGATAAGTGTACCTAAGTTAAGCATTAAACGACCATTTAAATAACATAGGAGCTTAGTCTCATTTATACCTACTCGCCACTTTTTAAATCATGTTTCAAGTTCAATCAATCCCTGTTGAAGAGTGTCAGCAGTGACCACAACATCTTCATGAGATGATGGAAGTGATGTGTCATCAGCAAACGTAGCCATCATTACACCAGGGACAATTAATTGGAATGTCTGCAGTAAAGAGAGATAACAAAATGAGCTCAAGTACGCTTCCTTGCGGGCTCCTGAGTCAATTGTGCGCAAATCTGTATTAGTATCAACAAGTTTTACTGTAAAATGTCTACCGGACAAATATGACCTTAACAAATTGAAATGAGAGTGAGGAAGAATACGTTTCAATTTATAACATAGCCCAGGATGCCAAACTTTATCAAATGCCTGTCGGACATCAAGGAATGCAAAAGTGCAGAATATCTTTTCTTCCAGCGTTTGTCCGATATTGACAATTCTATGGACTTGTTCAATTGTTGAATGTTTTTTTCTAAAACCAAACTTATGTTTAGGAATCAAATCTTTATTGTTTATGATTGGCGTTAATCTTTTAGGAAACAACTTTTCAAATAATTTAGACATAGTTGGCAAAAGGCTTATTGGTCGGTATGATGATACATCATCAGGAGGTTTGCCTGCTTTAGGTACTACTAGTATCACTGCAACTTTTCACTGCAGCGGGAAATATTCAAGCATTAATATAGCTTTAAAAATGAACTTTATTAGTAGAAAGCCTTTTTAAGGCAATTCTTGTAGGAATTTTCCTGTTATTAAGTCATACTCTGGAGACTTTTTAGGATTAAGTTCATTATTTATAGCCTTTTTATAACTTCAGAAGGGGCTATAGGGACAACTGGAAGAGACATCTGCAGGGAGAGTCTAAGTATTCAAATATTTCTCTGTCATCGAATTGAGGGTCCGCAGCAAACGGTTGAACACTCAAGAAAAATGTTTATAAAAAGTTTGAGCTTTATCTTCATTGCTTCTTGTCCATGAACCATCTTCTTTTTTTATCGGTGGTAAATGTTTTATTGGTTTCTTTACATATTTTTTGGCTTTCCATAAAGAATAATCTGTAGCTTTTTTTCGGAAAAAGTGATTGTGTATATTGGTCAAACCAATTAATTTTTACATGAAGTAACTCCTGTTTAAGATTTTTTGCAGCTCGATTGAATCTATTTTTGTCTGCCAGATGCCTTGTATTCTGCCAAATCCTTCTAAGTCTACGTTTTTCTGCAACTAATCTCTTTTTATATATATATATATATATATATATATATATATATATATATATATATATATATATATATATGATACATCTTTAGATCTATCACATTGTCCAAGGTCTTTGGCGTTGATGCCCAAGACGCATTCAAAATCACTGAATTAAGGTTATTGATTGCGTCTTCTATGTCAGAAGTTGTCTATAAAGGGACTTTTAAATGTATATCCTTATTAATTAACTCCCTGAAGAGCTCCCAATTAGTGTTAATATTGGACAAAAAAGGTTTATGTACTCGTCTTTCAACGGGTTTACTAAAAGTCACTATAACATGAGAGTGATCAGATGATAGGTCTAAACAGGAACTAATAGTTAGGTAATCGCTACAAAAAAGTCAAGAAGGTCAGGTATTTTTTCTATCAGTCGGCCAATACGTAGGCTCTCCCGCAGATAACCAAGTCAATTGGTTTTCAATGATAGCTATATGTAACTCACGTCCCCGAGAAGTTGACAGTCGTGAACCCCAGGTATGGTGTTTAGCATTGTTATCTCCACCAAGTGAAGTGAAGAAAGCCGTTAACTGATCCTTGTTTATAGTATGGGCAGGAGGGCATTAAACGAATGATACGTCCGGAGTTTATGTCCAGTTATCCCACAAAAAAGCTATATATCCAGTTCGAGTAGAAATAACAACGCTAGTTGCTTGAAGATATTCATATTGTGTTTTTGGAAGTGTATAGTGCTTTAGGCCATGTTTAACTAAAACTGCTGTGTCCCCTCGAGCTCGGCCACTTGGATGGTTAGTGCTTTATAAACTAAAAGTTTTTAACATTAAGAAACTATTTACAGTGAAATGAGTTTCATATATTAACAAAATGTCAATATTGTATTGATTAATAAAGAGCTCAACTTCTTGGAAATGTTGTACCGAGCCGTTGGCGTTCCAAAGTGCAATTCGAATAAAAGAATCCATTATTTTAGCTTAGAAATGAGAGTTGTTAACAAGTTCATCAGAGAGCCTATTTGCTGAGGTTGTTGCATGAAGATATTCTAAAATTTTTCAAAAAATTCATTCATTGTAGTACAGAAATATGCCTCATCATTGTAGGTATTATGTTTCTTTCTGGCTTCGGCATAGCTTTGGTACTTAACTTTAAGTTAACGCCCTTCAGGAGGCGACAGTAGAGGAGGGGACTCTTTATTATGCATAGAAACTAAAGGGTTTTTTACTTAGCTGTGGGAATCCTTTCTTTTGAAGATCCTTGTACACAACACAACCCTTGTAATTAGCAGGATGGTCGCCGTTGCACAACGCAAAGATTGTGTTTTGGGCTTAGTACAAGAAGTTGAATCATAGCCTTTCCACATTTTCCGCACTTGAAAGGATGCCTGGAATATGTTTTCGTGTGTTCCTAACATATTCCTAACATTTTATATTCCATATTCCTAACATAGTTTACATTGTACAATTTCACTTTTTTAGGGGGTTCAAAAACAATTTAAGCATTGAGAATGTATTGTACTTGAAATATTTCCTTGTTTTTGGAATTTGGCTCAAGATAACGTTTTAAATAATTATGATATTTTGTTTGTTCAATATTTAGTTTATTCCGTTGACGTCATAAGAGTTTATAAATCAGATGTTTTTTAAGGATTCAATTCATTGTTAGTTTGATATTTAAATTAGCTGATAAAATCGGAAGAGGATTTATATACTGTAATTTATTTTATATTATATTTAATTTTTTCTCTGTTTTTACATTGACATCAAACGTAGTGATAATCAATAGTGACGGGAACTGTTTATTTAAAACAGTGTCATATTGCCTATACAACACGCAAAGTAGACATATTGAACTTAGAACATCGCAAAACTGGAAATTCCTTAAGGATTTCATAATAGGTGATGAGTGATACAATAAACAAGTTACGTCCAAAGAATATTAATTATAATGATTTGTTAAAAGGAAATCATGAATATGCTGGACATAATGAACTATATCTTTCAGTAATTTTTTTCCAGGCTATACATTCATAATATTCAGTCCATAATATTTGGCAGAAAATAACCCTCTAGACTTTGAAAGAAAAAATAAAGCTTAGAAAGAAAATCGTCCTTACGATGAAATGGTTAAGAGATTTTACCACAAACCTCGCCAGGACCAACACCGTGTCAAAGGTTGCTGCTGCGATTCAAACTGTTGATGGAGCCCCCCGCCCCCGCCATCTAATCGAAGTATAACAGTGTATCCTAAGGATGGAGGGCTTCAACATAATTCATTTTGACAGTACGCACTGTGACCCCACGTGCTATATTTTAATTTGGCCCTGTGGGGAAAGTGGATGGCATGCTTCTATGCCAACTTTAGGAAGCAGGAGAACTAAGATCCGTGACTCAGAGACAGACCTTAAACCGTGTAGGACTGTACCTACCAGAACCTTTATGTTGCACAATCTAGTGAACGCTCATTTAATGATATTAAAGAAGAAATTCGTCTAAAAACGAACAGAACTTTGTAATATATGATTAACTATCAGTGAATTATGTGTTATTGTTTGTATAAGTAAAATGATGTGATTTTATTAGCACAAAAATTGAGTATTATTATTTTTTATTGTCATTTGTTTTTAAATCTAATCGATTGTACGAGATTACTTATAAAAACTGTCATTTTATTAGCACAAAAATTTAGTATTATTATTTTTTATTTTGTCATTTGTTTAATAAATCTAATCGATTGTGCGAGATTACTTATAAAAACTGTCTGCGATACTGCAATACACAGTTTTCTCACATCATATGTTTATACGTTTATTACATTAGACCGTATGTAGTTTGAAATGAATTATTTTTTCACAAAAGAACCATCACATTTTAAACAATTTCTATGAAAACTGGAAACTTGCGATTGAGTGTTCCGTATTTCACATAAGTTCATGATATTTCAGGCAACGAAAACATGTACACTTACGCGAGTTTAGGATCAGTTGTCATGGCTACATTTAAATGTTTCAAACAGCCATGTAGACATATCCTACCCTATATAACTTTAGTCAACCAGGTATAACATACCCTTACCTAACGTAACATACCCTCACCTAACGTAACATACCCTAACCTAACGTAACATACCCTAACCTAACGTAACATAACCTAACCTAACTTAACATACCCTAACCTAACGTAACATTCTCTAACCTAACTTAACATACCCTAACCTAACGTAACATTCTCTAACCTAACTTAACATACCCTAACCTAACTTAACATACTCTAACCTATCTTAACTTACTATAACATAATGGAACACAACCTAACCTAACATACAGTAATCTAACTTAACTTAACATACCCTAACCTCTAGTAATTTAAACCTACATGTAATTTGCTTTTTTACCAAAAGTAACATACATTGCATTGAAAGGGTGGGCCTGGTGGTTCTTTGTATAAAAGACTGATTGTCAAGTTTCACTTGCAAGTTAGGTTAGTTTCCGTAATAAACTGTTCAACTTTCCTCTCTTAGTAACAGGGATCTCATCCAATAAGTTCAAACTATCTGTTACTGTCTCTTCGGCAATTATCCTTTCAATTTCTTCTTTGTCTGTAACGGGAACTGATGCTTGGCGAACGGCTTCTTTTAGTCTGTCCAAAAGTTCTGTTGAATCTTGAAAAAACTGTGTCTGAATTTGGTCAAATACTTTACTGATTTCCTTATTCGGAACACGTATTGTTAATTTTTTCTCTTTACTTTTCGTTTTGGTGTCGTTCACGAACGTGTAATATCCTTTTTCTGCGAGTAATCGAATGAACAAGTCGGCAAAATTGTCATCCCACAGTTCATTAACGGAGAAAGATTTAAGTCCTATGATATGTCTGTTTTCGATTTTATCCAACAAAGTCTTTAGGCGTATTTTTATCGGCCGATGACTGATGGAGTCGTTATAAAGCTGTTGGACAACTGGCTCAATAAGTAAATATTTCATAATTTTCATAGCTCTCGTTCCCTCCCAATAATTTTGAAACTCACCAGTCTTGAGAAAACTCATCACTGATCTTGTGTTGAACACTTCGAATGTGAGATCGGGACTGACATAACCGCCATACCATTTCCGGATCTCAGTTTTCCGGCTTCTAAGATTAACAAATTCTTGTTTTCCCAGCAACTGATCCAGCTCCTGTTCAGTTAATCCAAAAAATGGAGAGTAATTTTTATTCTCTAGAAAACTTATGCACCTGAAAGGAACTAACCTTTGTAGAGGTACTACACTAACACACGAAACTCCCGTGAAAAGAGATTTACTAAGATGACAATTATTCTCTAAAGTCACTCTTAAAAGTGCACTGTGAAAACCAAGAACTGTTTCGTATTCTAAATCATTAGTAAAGAGACTGTCCAAGATCACACTGTCATAGTCGTCGATCATCAACACCACTTTTCGCCCATGGTGAGACTCAAGCATTTTTGACAAGAAGTACAGTCCCACAAGCACATGGAACGGTCTCATCTTCAAGTGTTTCTTAACCCCTGTATAAAAAGTTAGTCTTTTCTTGTCATACCCTGTCAATTTGTTACTCCTAGCGAGGTAAGGGTGGAGAGAAAATGCCCGGTGGAGAATGCCTCTGAAAGCCCTTATCAACGTTTTGTGGTCCACTATTGGCTTGTCTTGTTTGAACGAACAATAAATAACAGAGTGGTTCCCCATTTCGTTTTTAACAAAATTTGAATCTTCCGAAATTTTTGTGTCCAGAAACAAATGTTGTACTCGTGTTAGATTTGAATCGTTCATGAGAAAATTCCTCATTGTCTGTAAATTCGACGTCTTTCCAAATCCGTCTGGTGCCGCAAGAACTAAAGTCTTGCTGGTGTTCCAGTGGATGAATTCTTTTACTAGAAGGGTTTTATCAACAAATTTAGGGGATCTACGAAAATTCTCAAACTGTTCAACCGTCATATTTTCTGTAGTACAAAAGCTCATTAAAAAAACTATACTAGCCAGCAGATTTTTTCTCCCCATCATACGCTATGGTGGAGTGAAAACTATCTTCCCAATTCCATAACTGACACTGAGTGTGACACTTGACTCACATGGTGGACACACTTTAACCCATATCCATGGCACACTGCACCGTACTGACTGACACTAGTTATGTAACACACAAGTATGACGTCACTCGACTATCTGATTGCTTTAACTGTTCGACTTATCTCACAGATAACACACTATCTTCCAGTGTTCCCACATGTGTGATTTCAGTAGCTAAATTACTAATTTTAGCTACTTTTCACATTGAAAATAAATTTGATTTAAATGTATCTAATATTTTATGTAATGGAATCTGGGTTTTATTTTTAGGGTGGATGAGTCAGCAATCTAGGATCTATCCTCTTTATAAACCATTTTTATACGTATTTTTCCGGTAAAATTATCCTTGATAATTTTTTTAGTGTAATATGATGATATCTCAACATATTTAATTTTGTATTTTAATGTTTGTGATACACGTTCTTAAAGTTGTTCTAATTTCAATAATTGTTTCAAATAAAGACACTGAGAGATATGAAAAACCCAAAAAAAGCAATCAACATCAAGCTTTTTTTATCAACATCAAGAATTTTTCAAAGAATTAAAATTGATTAGTGAACAAATGCATAAAGGAAAACAAAATTGTTTTGCTTGTTTTGGGAAATTTAACATTGGTCTTATTCATAGAAAATATTGAGAGCTCACAAACATCCACCATTCATTTTTATGTTTCATTTTTCCGTTAGAATTGTTGTAGACTCGAGACCATAAACCTCCCTTATACAGCCTTTAGGTATTAATAATATTTCAAATCGGTTTGTTTAATCAAAGGTATAGTGATTAAAGCTTTCCGTCACTGACATTTATGTAACTTGAAATATAAATATACACAAGGATGATATAACAGTACAAAGCTTCTACTATAACATATGTTATAATAGAAGGTCTATGATAGTATGACTACAAAATTTAATTAAATGGTTATTTGTACTGAGCGTGATGTTTTGGGGAACACTTTTTTGTTTATAGTCCTTTTCTCCTGAAATACAACAATAAATAACTTCTGGAATAATTATAATTTTCGCATTCCGTCTCCAGTAAGGTTTGACCTTGTCTGGTGTTGTAAACACAGTTGATGGTGTACAAATAAACATTACTCCTAAATTTGTGCGTCTTATAAAACCAATTTTAATCAAGGAAAACACTCAACAAACGTTGTACTGCGTATTTTAACAGATTTCAACAATTTTAACAATGGATCCAGTAGATGAGAGGATATCCTCTAATCTCTGTCGCTTGAAGGCCGTTTACGCGTGACTGCCAAGCACGACTTTAATATAGTTG